>JAWPHD010011981.1:0-72500 GCA_037043455.1 Cyrtodaria siliqua
TGACATAAATAGCCATACCGTGAGATACACTGAAATGTACTGTCATTGAAATTAAATAATTTCATTTTCAAATACAACCCATGGTATTTGTACACGAGAAATAAAACGAAAGAAAAAAGGATAGAAGATGAAAATCTGAAACAGTTTTTATCCAGCTCTACTCCAACTACTGAGATTCCTGTGGTTCGTCTACATACATCCGCATTTGACAGACAAGACTAAGGAATTAAACGTCTTGCTCATGGACATGCCAAGAAAAAAAGTGGCTCACTGGTGAGACTCGAATCTTGATCTCCGGATTCAGTCAAGTGTGTTATATTTAAAGTTACCATCGGTCTTGGTTTATATGCCATCATCACTATATGAGCCTAACTAATAATGGGAGACCTGTAAATAATCTCCCTTCCAGCCTACTTGGTCTCAATATTTGATTTCCTTTGTGTTTATCAGCATATGACATTAGGATGATCCATTTTTTCAATTATTTTTTGTATAAATATGATAATAGTTCGATTTTCATAAAAAATACTTGAAAGGGTATCGTCCATCAGATAATACTTAAAAGTCATAAACAAATTTAACTAAAACATTGAGTTTACAAGTGTTCATAATTGCATATTGAAATGCATTCTGATATAGCGAAACTACAATAAAAACTGAGATGAACCAAATGGTTGGACCTGGTTGTTTCGATGGTTATCAGGGAAGACAAGTCGCTAATGTTCCTCATTTACATTGTTCCTCTTACCTAAATCGGGAGTCATCTATAATCCTGGGAAACAAGCGCACCCATGGTAAGTTTGGATGTATCCAGTACAAACAACTTCTCTGGAACAGTCTCTTCTGCTCCTCTATACTCTCCATCTGTAGAGATACAAATATATAATCATAAGCCCTTTAGCAATCCCACTTGAAGACTACTTGACAACGACAAACAGCCAGTCAAGACACCTCTTCAATTTAGAGGAACAGGCACGACATCTGACTACTACGAATATTCTTATTTCCCCAGAACAATAGTCCACTGCAGGGTCTGTCTTTGACTTATTTTTCAATTTGGGCTAAATGAGAAAAGTTAGATCCACATTAGCGAAATCCAAACCAATTTGGCTTGAACGACAAATAGATATTTATTTAAAGACATTTATTTAGAGACTATATTTATATATACAATTAATACAACATAATAAGGAAACAAACTTTATGGTATAAATGGATGGTGTTTTGAGTGTTAAAAAGAGAGTTAAGCCTTTCGACATTCCTTCATAAAGCAGTGTTAGGCTTTTATTTAGATGGCGCTACAATTACCAATTTAGAAGGCTATGGAAACTGGTCAACAAGATACATGACAACAAGAGAGCTGCTTCATGGGGCACTGTACACCTGTTCGCTAAGGTTTTAATGTTAAAAGCCTTTCCTAGGAGTCAGGTCAATATGACCTTGACCTTTGAATGTCTGACCAAAACCAACAACAGATAGTGATTGTTGTTTAACCAAGATCAGAGCCAGTCTAGTCTTAACTTCCATTAAGGATCAGAGCCAGTCTAGTCTTGACTTCCATTAAGGATCAGAGCCAGTCTAGTCTTGACTTCCATTAAGGATCAGTATGAAGTTACAGGATTGTAGGTGGTATAGTTAAAAGTTCCAGTTGATTCGGTCACTGTCAGGTCCAGTGCTCCAGATAAGCTTTCAGCACAATGCGTGTTGTACGCATGAACAAAACAAAAAAAATACGTATTTACATTTACAAATGCATATTCTTAAAAACAAGTTTTGGACAAGCATTAATGTAAAATGTTTACTCTTCAGTCATTACCATAAAAGATATTGCATATTTCCTCTTCCCCTTACATACATGTATACTTTCAACACGGCTTGTCTTTTTTAAACAGCATTAATTTGTGTCAAACAGCTGACAAAAAAAGCCATTTTTTTGCATATTTCCTCTTCCCCATACATATATGTATATTCAACACTGCTCATCTTTTTTAAACGGCATTAATTTGTGTCAAACAGCTGATATTTTTTTTTTTTTGAAGCATCTACTAGTAAAATCTCTGGAGACACTTGATTGTCATTCAGTACCTATTGAGTACGACTGGGCACACTCTATTTAAGCTATTAAAGGGTCCTCCAAATTGAAAAATAAAGTGATTTTAAATGAAAGCTTACTATAAAAGAATGTCAATGTCATCGTCCGTTTTCTCAAAAACCGTTGATAAATGCAAGTTTTACAGGTATGAAGTTTACCTGTACACAAAAAAAACTGGTGCGCGATCGATCTTCGGAAAATGACGTCATAAGGGACGACCAATCACATCTTCCGTACAAACTACCTAATTTACATAATCAATTATGGCGCGTATCTATGTGTAAACAAACCGTTACTCTTGTTGGATGTCCATTTTTCTCATATAGCCTAAGTGTTTTAAACCCTGGAATATTATTGATGTGTTCTGTCTTCATCATGGTGAAAAGGTGCTCATTAAGCTTTTGTAAAAAAAGTAAACAGGAAGGCAGTGTAAGTCTACACACATTTCTATGTTGCCGTCATCGAACAAAATGGATTGAACTTGTTTTGCAAAACGGTGTGAAATGAAATTTTTCAGAGCACTCTCGTGTATGTTCGGACCATTTTACTGAGAAAGATTTTGATGACTCTTATAAAACGAAAAAGAGATTACATTTACTCTATCAGTTCAGACTGGATAACATAATTTATTTTTTTGGTGTCCGGAAATATAACTTTCCAAAATTAATTCATATTTGCCAATGTCCGAATATTTTGAGAGGGAACGGTAAATTAACATTCTACGTTAAGTATTTTTAACTGTGATGTTAGGGGCAATCTCACCTTCGTTGTTTAAGGTAATTACGAAAATCCATCCATTAATGATCACTTATTGGTAATTATGCGGCTATTCTATAAACTGTCTAAAATTACGGTAAAACTGTAAAACCTGTGAATTCAGTACACCGAGACACACTTTACACGCGGGTAGAGTGTGTTATTCCTTTGAATTTTGCGGTGAGTGAGCGGTACACTGTTTGATCTGTGGAGCTGTCACGTTCTAGTCACAAGTGTAGTTATATGCTGGCTAATGCGGACTGTGTAATAGTATACTGGGCTATATGCGATTCAGTCCACAACAGTGAACTAATAAAAAATGTGTAAACAATGAACTAATGAACAGTTATGACATCAAGTTTATTAAATTAAATTATTATATTTAGTTTAAATGTAGCAATGAGCTTTATTGAATAATGAGACAATGCAATTTTAAAACATGTTGATTATTTTATTACAAAATAAAAACATACAAGGTATTGCAGAAAATAAATGAAAATTATAAAATAGTCGTACTCTTTATCCATTTAATTGCACCATCATGTTATTCCTCAAATCGAAGCTAAAAAACAAAGCATGCTTATAGTATGAAATAAAAAATAGTTCATGTGTCTGTATAAACAGACAACAAATCGCACTGCACTCTACCTGTGTGAGCGAGACCGTATTTTTTTGGTGGTAATGCCAGATAATGGAATGGCCCACTAGCTACGACAGCGACAACACAAAACAACCCGTAACACCTACATTGGAATGGTTTTACCTGGTTTAGACACTTGTTTCAACACGCGCCTGACCGATTACACAAAATTATAGCATGGGTCAGTAATAATGTAATTGTTTCAAAATGGCTTGTTAATAACAGTAAAAAATCACGATCAAAAACTTTTTATTTAATTGCATCTAACAAGTTACAATTAAATTCATTGAAGTATATTCTGCTGCCTCTATTGGTAATTATCGAGATGCAATCAGCAATTAGAAGTCGTTGATCGTAATTTTAACCTGTCATTTTCGGCGAATAATTCATCTTTTCCCGATGTCCGAATTTATAAAAGCATCAAAACTATTGAAATAAGATTGATTTCTTAATATGTCCGAGCACTAGTTTTATTATTTTCTTCAATTAATTAGGTGTCCGGAATTAATGAGTGTCCGGACTCATTGAGTAAATACAGTAGGTATCAAAACTTAATACAAATGCTGAAACCTGACGCAATTCACCGATTCTCCGATTTGCAGACCCACAGACGGAGACACAGTCACAGGATGAAGACATTGAAAAATCTAATATCATGAGTTTATTTGTATTATTCGTTTATTGATTTCATTTATACTTTATACGCTCAGAATCAAAGTGGATGGGGTACACAAAATGTTGATTGTCCACTTCGCTCGCATTGTTTACTTGGTTTGTGTCCGCCATTTTGGTTTCTAAGGAACCATAGGTAATGCGTGACGTCAACGGGGTTTTTTCATTCGGCTGTTTCCGTACACCTCAGTTACGTTTCCGTGACAGGTGTGTATTAGGGGCAAATGTGCCGTATGGATTCGTGATTTACCGATGAACGAATAGGTTTACGATTTTGACCGAAGTATTTTTAGAAACTGCTAATCATTATCTTTGTAATACAAAGGAAAGTTATTTCAATTTGGAGGACCCTTTAAGTGTGTACGTGTGAATTTGGTTCTCAATATTTATCGGCAATTTTTTAATGCGTTTATGTACACATTTATTTTAGTTTTAATTGGTTTTTGGTTAATATATACACGTAATTATGCAGATACACGTAATGACCTACTGAATCCAAAAGCAATAGAGTTGCTCCTTTCACCAAGGGCAATGTAGCTATGAAGTTTCATGAACATGGGCGTTACATTTTGGAAGTTATCACATGGAATGCCTATTTTCAAATAAGGTCATGGCGACACTGACCCCAAAGTCAATAAGGTTTGTTTTCTGACATTGAATCAAACTGAGTTTTGTTTAGGATCAACTACATGTCATGTTGTTCATTTTGGTTAAGGTAAGAAATCCATACCACTTTTGTTTTTTGAGAAGTAATTGTCACGAAATTGTATTTTGAAAGATTATTTGTAGCTGTGGTGGCCATTTTGAATTTCTCTTCAACCTGATTTTGACTTAGGACCAACCTGTGCACACATCAAGCGTAACATTCCTGTAAAGTTTCATGGAAGTGCTTTAAGCAGTTTCAGAGGAGGCATTGCCACAAGTTGACGTGGAATCAAAATTAATTTTGCCAAGGAACACCTACATGTTATGCCAGTCATTTTGGTAAAGTTTCAAAATCAATATCGCTTATGGCTTTGGA
Organism: Cyrtodaria siliqua; assembly: GCA_037043455.1. Lineage (NCBI taxonomy): Eukaryota > Metazoa > Mollusca > Bivalvia > Adapedonta > Hiatellidae > Cyrtodaria > Cyrtodaria siliqua. The sequence continues at coordinate 5,182 of JAWPHD010011981.1, forward strand.
GAAGTAACCGCCAAAAAATTGTATTTTAAAAAACAATTTTTAGCTGTGATGGCCATCTTCAATTTCAGGTCAACCAGATTTTTACTTAGGCCCAACTAGACATCAAGGGCAACATCCCTGTGAAGTTTCATGAAAATCCATGAAGTAGTTTCAGCGGAGTAGTCGCCACAATTTGTTTTCATAGACAGACAGACGGACAGACAGACATGCATGACATGCATAGAATAGTTCGATCAGCAGAGCTAACAAGAAGCTTGCAGAGAATCATTTATGTTTGAAACCAGTAAATGTTTTAAAATCAAATGGGACTCAAATATTATAAACAGACAGAAGGATCAGAGCCAGTCTAGTCTTGACTTCCATTGATTAATTGTCAATGCTAATGCCAAGTTTGATGAACAATTATACAAGAAAACACATGTATGACCCAGTTATAGTGTGTTTCAATGTCACAATGGTTGTCTGAATGGTATTTTGCATCATTTTCAGCACATTTTTAGTACAGTAGTACCAGTTCTACCCAGGAAAAAATGGGTGGTCTGCCTCCACCACAAAAAAAACAACTGTCATATATAGCCTAAAATGTGCTGAAAATGACATATAACACTGGTCATTCAACCAACCAAACATTCACTACCAAAAAGTGTGAATCAATTCCTAAATATTACCAAACATTGGTCATCCTGTACAAAACTGATGACACCCTGGGCCTCATCTGTGGATTTGAGCTGTGCACACCAGTCAAGCGGGCGGCTGGACACCACTCGTAATTTTGTTTTTAAGCACCAGTCCACGGGTATGTAAGGCCCTGAATCTGACCCGGGCTCTGTTCTTTCATGTTTTGCTGATGGTACAACCTGACAAAACGGTATACATGTAACTAAATATTTATATAGGATATCATAAAATTAAGTAAGATGATTTTCGAAATTCTTTAACAAGTCAATTAACAGCAACAACCCAATATGTTACAAACTCGTCAATTTGTGTGACATTTAAAATGTGTAGCATAAAAAATTAGGGTAACACCTACATGTAGGTAACTTTAATGAAGAGTGAGAACTTGATTTCTTTCGAAAAAGCTATTACATAATAGTAGTATATAAAAACATATTAATTCCATTGTATTAAATTTCTGTAGATGAATTACAATGAAAACGTATAATTTAATACCCCATAACAATTGCATTTAAAAATGCACAATTCAATGAAAACAAGTGGTAAATACTAATGTTCAATTGGATCTTCCAGTAGTTGTTAAGTTTAATAATTCACTTGGTAAGACTTCCACAAATTCGACTCACTCAGTTATTCACTCGGTAAGAGTGCATTCCTAGAATACTTCAGCATCTAACCATCAGTGAATTACTACTTTATAACCAACTGAAAGACCCAAGTAAGGCCAGTTTTTTTATATTATTAGGTTTACCGATTTTTTCTGGAAAAATGAATGGTAGGAGGAGGGAATAATAAAAAAAAATCATGAAAACATACCCACAAAGGCGTCTAAAAGAAAAAATATTGTATAATAGTATTAAATGACTTTAATCTTAAGTTTCAAGGTAACAAGTCAATTAAAAGGCAATCTATTATGGTTTATTTTGATTATTTGTTGCAAGCTTCATGATTTTCACCTTGTGGTCTTATAAACTGTTGTATGCAGACAGACAAACTGACGGATAGAAAACCCCAAGCCATGTATTAAAGTCTAAAATTAACTGCGCATTCTGGCTAATCAAAATATCTGTCCTAGTCAAGCCAGTTAAGCTTCTTTTTTTTAAAAAATAATTTATTTTTTATTTTTTATTTATTTTTTTTATTTTTTTATTTTGGCAATAATTTGGGTCGGCGGGTCGGTAAACCTAAAAATTAAAAAAGTCTGGCCTAAACAGCATTTAAATAATAAAGCATGGTGTACTGTATAACAGCTGTCTTAGAGATGTATTAGCTATAGCAAACAGCATAGGTAGATTTTGTGAAGAAACAAACTTCTTTTTTCAATCCTATTTAACATTTTGAAATATTTTTTTCAAATCACTTTTGCCTTCAATATGAAAAGGAACGGATTAACATTTGATTCATCACTCCACACTTTAAAACAGTTGTGCTCGCTAAAAGTCCTGGTCTAATGAACCTTTGTTTAGAGCTGCAGACCCCTGCCCCATATGGGTTCAACCAATCAATGCTATCCACCGAGCCATGTCAGTTCTGCTCCAACAGATAAACAAAACAATTATTTTTTGACTGGCAATCTGGGTTGTCTATCAAGAAAGAATTTAATGTACCTTTTCAGAATCTGTGGTCTCATTTTGAAGTTGATCTTCTTGATTTGAATCTTCCTGTGTCTGTTGGCATTGGCCAGTTGACGGGGTTGTTTCTGTCTGAAACAATACGAGTGAAGAAAATACAAGCAATGATTGGTAACTCTAATTGTCAAAAAGAAAATAGTTTAGGAAAAATGCATTTGTCTACCATATATCTACTTTGGGTCTAATTTCAAAATGAAGCAAAACAATACAAAAAAATATTATAATTTTATAATTCTTGCCATTGAGACGTAAATTTTAACAAATTTACTAAAATTTTAACAAATTTACTAAAATTTTAACAAATTTACTAAACTTGTCATCTTAACAGAATTTTTCTTGGAAAGAGCAAATCTATTAATTTACGGTAGATACAATCATGTAAGTCAGTAATGAATGATTTATCTTCAACAACAAAACAAGCACATTTAAAGGGAATTAATGTAGTGACACAGCCAAACCATCTCATATTATTGAGAGTTCTGAAAAAAATTGAATAAGGGTGAAAGAATTGGAAGTTTCTGTTGAAACAGATATGGAAGCAGCCATTTTGAGAGCTATGACATCATGGTTCTAAATTACCATATATGGAATATTTATAAATACGAAAATTTACTGATTTATAGGGGAAAAAATATCATTCCAATATCTCATTCCTAACTATGTAAAACTGTGACCCCCGGGGTGGGGCCAAATGTGACCACAGGGTCATAATTTGAACAAACTTGGTAAATGACCATAATCTCATAGTAAATGCAAAATATTAAACCTCTGGCTCTTGTAGTTTCAGAGAAGAAGATTTGTAATTTTTGTCCTATACAAACTGTGACCCCCGGGGCGGGGCCAAATTTGACATCAGGATCACCATTTGAACAAATTTGGTAGTGGACCATAAGCTTATAGCAAATGCAAAATATTAAACAAATGGCTCTTGCAGTTTCAGAAAAGAATTTTTTAAAATGTTTTTCCTATATAAGTCTATGTAAAACTGTGATCCCCGGGGCGGGGCCAAATTAGACCCCAGGGTCACCATTTGAACAAACTTAGTAGAGGACAATAAGCTGATGCTACATGTAATACATGAGAGCTCTGTGCCTTGTGGTTTCAGAAGAAGATTTTTTAAAGTTTTTTCCTATATAAGTCTATGAAAAACATGCAAAATCTCAATATACAAACTTTGGATCCCCAGGGTACAGTCATTTTTGACCCCGGGGACATCATTTGAATAAATTTGATAGTTTAGGCATTGACAATCATTTTAAAAGAAAAACTGTCGAAATCTGTCCAGCGGTTCTTGAGAAGTAGATTTTTTAACATATATGGTAATGGCGGCCATCTTGGATGTCGCGCTGAGCTAATTTTAACATATTTAAAAAGAATTCATCCAAGGATCATCCATGTGAAGTTTGGTCAAAATTGGCCAAGCAGTTTCTGAGGAGAAGTTATTTGAAGCAAAAGTTAACCACGACGACGGACGACGAGTGATCCCACTAGATCACCTTGAGAGTGATCAAAAAAAGTTGGAACTAGCTTTCCAGTACCTACATGTAGCTCTGACATTATATTAGACCTATCATCTAGCTGCTAATGACATCGCACTTGTTTTTTATTATTTTTATGTACTGGGTGGGAGTACAGGGCTTTTCTCCATAAAATTGGGGGAAAACGCACGCTTTTTCCTATAGCTCTGATCCTTCCTAATTTAAGGCATTAATTTTACAATGAAATCATCTAACAAATTATGACAAAAAAAAAACAGTAATAGAAAAGTATTCAACTTAGCATGCGGTCTCAAAAAAAAGGAGGCATGTTGCTTAATTTTGGGACAAGTGGCTTTTGAAAATCTACTTGCCCTAGTCAAGTGGATTTTCAAAATATTTCCAGACCCCTGACAGAAAATAGAAATAAACAAGAAATGTCACAGTAAGTGACAAATGCCCCCGAAGTGACCTGTAAGTGTGACCTTATGAAACCAACAGATATGTTTAAAAAAAATCAAAAAAAAAAAAATCAAACAAACAATAAACAAGAGGTCAATGACCTTGAAGCTCTACTGATTGATTTTGATTTCTGGAAGTAGTGACTACAAACTTGATTTTTGAAAATCTATTTTTAGCCGTGGCGGCCATCTTGAATTTCCGGCCGACCTGAAATTTTGCTAGGATCAATTAGACATCAAGAGCAACATTCCTGTGAAGTGTCATGAAAATCTGTCAAGTAGTTTCAGAGGAGTAGTCGCTACAAGTTTTCATTATATAACTCTATGTAAACAAACATGGCCGCTGACAGCCATGTTTAACATTGAATCAAAATAATGTTCAGCTCGGATAACCATCATGTCATGCTGATCATTTTAGAAAAAGTCCCATATCAATATCTCTTATAGTTTTCAAGAAGTAGTCGCTACAAAACTTATTTTTTAAAAATCTATTTTTAGCCATGGCGGCCATCCTGAATTTCTGTTAAAATCAATTAGACATCAAGAGCAACATTCGTGTAAAGTTTCATGAAAATCCGTCAAGTAGTTTCAGAGGAGTAGTCACTACAAGTTTTCATTAATATATAACTCTATGTAAACAAAGATGGCCATGGTGGCCATCTTGAATTTCCAGCCAACCTGAATTTTTTCTAGGATCAATTAGACATCAAGATTCGTGTGAAGTTTCATGAAAATCCGTCAAGTAGTTTCAGAGGAGTAGTCGCTACAAGTTTTCATTAATATATAACTCTATGTAAACAAAGATAGCCATGGCGGCCATCTTGAATTTCCAGCCGACCTGAATTTTTTCTAGGATCAATTAGACATTCCTGTTAAGTTTCATGAAAATCCGTCAAGTAGTTTCAGAGGAGTAGTCGCTACAAGTTTTCATTATATAACTCAATGTAAACAAAGATGGCCACTGGCAGCCATGTTTAACGTCGAATCAAAACGATTTTCGACAAGGACCAACATCATGTCATGCTGATCATTTTAGAAAAAGTCCCATATCAATATCCCTTAGAGTTTTCAAGAAGTAGTCGCTACAAACTTGTTTTTTAAAAACCTATTTTTAGATTTGGCGGCCATCTTGGATTTCACATCAACATGAATTTTTGCTAGGATCAACTAGACTTCATGGGCAACATTTCTGTAAAGTTTCATGAATATCCATCCAGTAGTTTCAGAGAAGTACTCGCTACAAATAAAAGTTTATCCGACAGACGGACGGCCGGACGGCCGACGGACGCTGCACCACGGCATTAGCTCTGCTGATCTCTGATCAGTAGAGCTAAAAATGACATAAAATAAAATTTAAAAAAAAATAAATAATAATAATAATAAACAATTATTTTTTTTCGCGACACGACGTCTTGTTGTGGTGAGCAATTGTGCGAAGTTATTTGAAAATCCGTTGATTATTGTCCGAGTTATGAAGCGTAGAAGACTGTATAGATGAACGGATTTTGAACTGTGATCTCTAAGTGTGACCTTGACCTTGGAGCCACGGACCTGGATTTTGTGCGCGACATGTTGTCTTGTTGTGGTGAGCAATTGTGCGAAGTTATTTGAAAATCCATCCATTATTGTCAGAGTTATGAAGCGGACACGAGTGTACAGACAAACGGATTTTGACCTTTGACCTCTAAGTGTGACCTTGACTTTGGAGCCACGGACCTGGTTTTTGTGCGCGACACGTCGTCTTGTTGTGGTGAGCAATTGTGTGAAGTTATTCGAAAATCCGTCCATTATTGTCAGAGTTATGAAGCGGACACGAGTGTACAGACGAACGGACAGACAGTGCGACTACTACATGTATATGCCACCCTTCGGGGGCATAATAAAAGAATAAGCTGGGGGGCATAATAAAAGAATAAGCTGTTTATCCCAATAAAATAACACCTTTTCTGATGGGGCGGACATTACAGGGACGGACATTACATATAACATTTGGTATTTGGTAAATATTTCTATCAATACATAAACAAGAGGGCCAAGATGGCCCTGATTTTATCACCCTGAATCGATCAACAGAGGATCTTTGCAATGATGAAAAAATTATCCTCTCACAAATGTTAATTGAAGATGTTTTCAAGTCTATCCGTATGTAATTTAATAAGTCTATGTAAAATATGCAAAATCTCTCATACAAACTTTAGACCCAGGGGTTGCAGCCATCTTTGACCCCAGGGACTTCAAATGGGCAAACTTGATAGACCAGGGGTTAGCGATCATTAATAATAATAAAGAAAGAACAAGAGAACAAGAGGGCCTGTGGATGCTCTACAAGCTAAAATGGCTCTTATATCATAATCAAGGGTTTCAGTATTAAATTCCTTTGTCAATACCTTTTTACAGTGCAAAACAAAACATTTGACCCCTGGGGCAGGGTCAAATGTGATCCAAGGGTCACCATTTGAACAAACTTTGTACAGGACCATAAGCCTATAACAAACGTAAAACATTAAACCTCTGGCTCTTGTTATTTCAGAGAAGAAGATTTTTTAAGTTTTCCCTATATAAGTCAATGTAAAACATGCAAAATCTTTAAATAAAAACTTTAGAACAAGAAATCCGTGGATATACATGTCTCGCCTAATGCGGGCAGGACTTAAAAATAAAAGATAATTGATGCTTAAATGAAAGTGTGCAAACATTTCAATAACTAAAGGTAAACATTATTAAGTTATCTGCCCCTTGCTTGGAGGGTCACGGTCCCATCCACATTTGCTTTGTCACGTTGCAATGTACCACTTAAGATACAACTATAAGCAAAGTTTGAAAGGTCTAGTGTATACAGTTTGTGAAAAAGTGACCTAAACGCAAAAGTTGAACATAAAAATTATTAGTTATATGCCTTTTGCTTGGAGGATCAAGGTCACATCCACATTTTCTTTGTCCCGTTGCAATGTACCGCCCAAGATACAACTATAAGCAAAGTTTGAAAGGTCTAGTACATACAGTTCGTGAAAAAGTGACCTAAACGCAAAAGTTGAACGTAAAAATTATTAAGTTATCTGCCCTTTGCTTTGAGGGTCAAGGTCACTTGAATGTTGATGCCGCCGCCGCTGGAAAAGCAACACCTATGTCTCTTTTTTTCTTCGAAAAGGCGAGACAAAAATGAATAATAATAAAAAAATCCAATGGGATTTGAACCCACGGTCTTAGTCCTAATTTTAACAAATTTGAAAAACATTCACCTAAGGATCATCCATGTAAAGTTTGATCAAAATTGCCCAAGCTGTTTCTGAGAAGATTTTTAAAAAATAATCCCAATGTGAGTCTTTGTAAAACATGTGACCTCGAGGGTAAGGCCAAATGTGACCCCAGGATCACCATTTGAACAAGCTTGGTAGAAGACTATAAGCTTATAGTAAATGCAAAATATTAAACCTCTGGCTCTTGTAGTGTCAGAGAAAAAGATTTTTTAAGTTTTTCCTATACAAGTCTATGTAAAACATGTGACCCCTGGGGCAGGACCAAATGGGTCACCATTTGAACAAACTTGGTAAAGGACCATAAGCTGATAGTGAATGCAAAATATTAAACCTCTGGCTCTTGTAGGTTCAGAGAAGAAGATTTTTTTGATTTTTTTCCTATATAAGTCTATTTATAATTGTAACCCCCGGGGCGGGGCCAAATTTGACCCCAGGGTCACCATTTGAACAAACTTAGTAGAGGACCATAAGCTGATGCTACAAGTAATACATGAGAGCTCTGTGCCTTGTGGTCTCAGATAAGTAGATTTAAAAAAAAAAATCCTATACAAGTCTATGAAAACATGCAAAATCTCAATATATAGATACCAACATTTTTGATCCAGGGGACTTCATTTGAACAAAATTGATAGGGCCTAAAAACAAAATATGTGTGTTTCCGGTTTCCCGACCGACCCTACTTTTTTCCCGCCGACCCTAAATATCTTTAGTGAGATGAAAAAAAAAAGAAAAAAAAAGATATTACAATCAAACAACAAATATTTTTATTCAAATGATAATTTTATTAGCATCAATTTAACATGAATTCATAGTTTAAACTTAACAAGTGTCAAACAGTTTGTATCCTGATGAGACACAGAGTTGTTAAGCATCTAATCTGGATCCAAACTGTTTGCAAAGGATATCAAGAAGTTGCCTTAGGCCAAAAAAAAAAAGAGTTGTGTTTCCTTTTGCATGCTCTGAAAAAATAGGGTCGGTAGGGCCAAAAATAAAATTATGTTTGTTTCCCCTTCCCGACCGACCCACCGAAATTGCCGCGACCCGAATTATTTTTTCGACACTGGCGAAATTTTTTAAATGTGTCTTATAGGTAGCATGTATTCCAGTTTTGATCTCAAATAAAAGAAATGAAATAAAAAAAAATTTTTTTTACCTACCTACCTACCCAACCCTTTTTTGCATGGGTCGGGAAGGGGAAACAAACATAATTTTATTTTTGGCCTAGGTAGGTATTTTTTTCATAAAATGTTTTAGGGTCGGCCCCTTAAAGGGACACTGTCCGTAACTTTTAGCTTATAAAACAAACACTAATTATGTTCGCAAACATTACACACCAAACATTATTGAATATTTACTAATTGTTTGACGGAATTCAATCGCGGTACAAAAAAAAAAGAGAAACTATTTCGGGCGTTTGAACTCGCAGCCCAAACTAAAATTACACTCGGAGTAATAATAGTGAGCGTGAGCGTAAAGTGGTCGACACACCTCCCGACTGAGCTAACCGGGCTATACATGTACATATTACGCACTACATACTATGATGAAAACCTAATGCGCTAATGGAAGTCACGTGATCGCAGAAAAGGTAAATACGGTGGGTCCCACTTTATTTACAAATAATAATTTAAGCTTTTTTTTTTCAAACTCACGAATGTATTACTACAGACTTCTTTAAAAGTGTCTATGCTCATGTTTTCATGTATACATTTCACTGAATAAAAGTCAGACAGTTATTTGGTTACGCTCATTTTTAGATATTATTTTTATATATATTGTTCGCATATATTATGCCATTTTTGTACTAAGGCCAAAAAAATAAATACCTGTGTTTCCGGAGGCCCGACCGACCCTATTTTTAAAGGGACAATGGCCGTAAGCAGATATTGAGCATAACCAAATAACTGTCTGACTTTTATTCAGTGAAATGTATACATGAAAACAGTTAACAGTTACATTTTTCATAACCTGTGACTGTTATTTAAAAAAGACCTAAAACGCGTATAGTAACCAGAATCAGTTACTACCACAAAATCACTCCAGTTTAGATGCATTCTATCTTCTGTACAGGAATTTTCCTACATACATGTATATGACAATTTTCTCCAGATAGGGTGATTATTCAACTTTACAACCATGCAATAAAAGTCTATGAGCATCGATGAAAATCCAATGCGCAAACCTCCTGTTACCTACTGTTATGCAACAAAATTCATTAAAATTCATTTTGTAGTCTCCAACATGATAATTATTGAACAACTGCTAATTGGATCTGGATGAAGATTTATTTATCCTTGATAATAAGTATTCAGACATAAATAAACACAGCACATCTGGCAACTATTTTGATTTATTAGCAAATGATCTTGGTAAATGATTTAGGTTACAAATGGTTACTAGGGAAAAGTAACTCCTACTCTAAACCAACTGTTATAAAACTTGTAACTGTTTATGGTTAAAGCTCTGACTGATATAGATCAAGTGTCTTTCTGACAAACTACCCATACATATAGGGGTCTGCTACAAGGATACACTCTGAAGCATATTTTCTCTGATAAAAACGACATGCCTTGAGAAATTCATGGGGAGAACACTGCCTTTCTTTGCAGCAGCCTGTATAAGGCCCTTTCCCCACCCAAATTTCTTTTAAAGTCATGCAGACCTTAGAAATTTCATTCTCCGTTTATGGAATTTTCCCCCAATTAAAGGCAAAAGGCCCCTTCCCAAAAAACTGGGGAAAAGGCTCTGTAGGCACTGTGAAAGTTACACGATGGCTAAAAAACCACATTATTTGAATCATGCTGCTTTTTGCTGATGACTCTTTTCATATGCTGTTTTTCGTTTGTTTCGATGGAGACAGTTCCATATTTAAATATCGGATTCGCCACTTTTTTGTTTACAATGTGAAGGTCATACTCACCATGTCAATAAAATGCTTAGAAATTAATATAGTGATAGAAATGCTAGCGTCTCTACAAAAACGATGTGGAGACCTGTACAAAACGTGGGTTATTTTTCAGCATTTTTGCACCATCAAAGTAACTAAAAATGGCCAATCAGTGTTGAGGGCTGTACAAATATTTGTTTTAGCCACTAGTCCAGGACTAGCCACCCTGTCAAAAGTGACTAGTCCCAAAAAAATTGCCACTAGTCCGAAACAAGAGGCCAAAGAGGGCCTGTGGATGCTCTACTGGCTAACATGGCTCTTATAACATCAATGAAGCGAGTGACTGCCATTTACGTTTTTTTGAAAGTTTCGGGCAAAAAACAGTTTTTTAACTAAATCAAAGACCATAACTAAAGAATCTGGTAAAGTTTGGTAAAGATCAGATGAAAAATGAAGGCCCTACCGTAAAAAAAAAAATTTCTTAAAAAAAAATCTTCAAAAAAAAATTCTTAAAAAAAAAAGAAAGTCATAAAATGAAGGCCCTATCGTATGACAAGGCAAATTATAGCATTTTTAACAAAATCAAGGGCCATAACTCCACTGTTACTGGTTCGATCTGGTTGGTTTTCGAACTTGACCAAGCTTTCATAGACATTAACAATCTGATCAAGTTTGGTAAAGATCGAATGAAAAATCTTAACGAGGCAAAATACATGTATATCATTTTGAAATCAAGGGCCATAACTCCGCTGTTACTGGTCTGATATGAATGGTTTTCGAACATGTCCGAGCTTTCATTGATATTAACAATCTGATAAAGTTTGGTAAAGATCGGATGAACAATGAAGCCCCTATCGTCTTAACGAGGCAAAATATGGCATTTTTAATTAAATCAAGGGCCATAACTCCGCTTTAACTAATCTGATATGGCTGGTTTTCGAACTTGTCCGAGCTTTCATTGATATTAACAATCTGATCAAGTTTGGTAAAGATCGGATGAACAATGAAGCCACTATCGTCTTAACGAGGCAAAATATAGCATTTTTAACTAAATCAAGGGCCATAACTCCGCCGTTACTAGTCCGATATGCCTGGTTTTGGAACTTTTCCGAGCTTTCATTGATATTAACAATGTGGTAAAGATTGGTAAAGATAGGATGAAAAATGAAGGCCCTATCGTCTTAACGAGGCAAAATACAGCATTTTTAACTAAATCAAGGGCCATAACTCCGCTAAATACACTGAGAAACAACAAAAAAAATCACACCTAACGTTTCATATCAAACATGCATCCATTATTAAACGTCCTTAGTTTCTTAACTCATCGAAAGATTGCCGACAAATCGGCCGGATTGCTAATTAATCAATGTGTTTGTGTTTTGGTTTGAGTTTATCGCCATTTTCTCCTCACCACGTGACGAACATGTGATTTACTTGTAGTAGTTGTTTCATTGGCTAGCGGGTCTGGATTAAAATAGAACGGGTCAATTGATTGGATAATGTCGACAATGTTGACTGTCAATTAAAGTAATATGGAGGCGGGACTTCCGGCATGGTTGTCATCGCTGATCGCCGCTGTGGACCCTAATTGCATTACATAAGCGAGTGCAATTAAAGGATCACGCTGAGAAGTGTGCTGGGGTTGTTTTATGAAAGGTGGCCGACATTGTTAATTGGACAAATCTGGGACTGAAATCTTTCAAACAGTGACACGCCCGACTTTCTCTTTTTTTAAAATTGGACTAGTCCGGTACTGAAATCTTTGAAAAAGTGACACGCCCGACTTTGGTTTTGGACTAGTCCCGGGCGTCGGGCTATAGGATTTGTACAGCCCTGGTGTTCAGTAATCTGACACACCTACACATTCGCAGGTGCCTGTCTAGGTCTATATCGTACCCTACATTACACGATATTAAAGAGTTTGAATAGCGAAAAATTGAAACAATTTTCGACATCAGGATCATTTAAAATTGACATTTAAATAATAAAAACAACTAGTCCTTCGGGTTTGTCAATTGTGAGTTTTTACTCGCCCTTCTCGAAAGTGACTAGCCTCGGGCTAGCATTAGTGTCAAACCCTGGTTTTATTGATAATGACGACCAGGGGATGAAATATATTATATGGTATACTCGTCCTGTAGGATGAGTGGCATTGACATGTTACTCGTCCTTATAGGATGTTTACTCGTCCTGCTCTGATTGTAAAAGATCACAAAGTAGTCAGATACCATCATTTAACACTATTATATATACTCGCCGTCATAAGAAAGTATCCACTTCTAAATATTGATATACAAATACCATGTCATGAGAACCAATAATCACAATTTTTCGTATTATTATATTAGATACAACATTTACAAACATGTTTTAATATGCACTGATTTTAAGGCTTTGTCAACTCGCATGGAGTGCACGTGCACAATGGGGCTTATCTGGATTACCTCTAGCTATATAGCACGTTGCAATGTTCTTAGTGTTTTAGAGTATATTGCAAGGATAATAAAGAAAAACGCCATAGTTTGTTTTCAATATTTCATAAAAATGGGATGTTTAAATGACGCTTAACGTAATCAAGCAGTGGGCATGATTGAAGGGGGTATGTCATATCGGGAGGTGGCACGTCGAATGAACTGCACACACAGTATTTGTATATCAATATTTAGAAGTGGATACTTTCTTATGACGGCGAGTATATAAATAAAACAAAGGGAAACATCATAATGTGTTGTTTTTTTCTTTATATAAATCAATGAAAATTACGAAACTTTGACGAGTACTATTATAGATGACTATATTCATAATCTATAGTTAACTACAGTTACTGATCATGGCCATTACAGTTACTCTGGCATGGTATATATTTCCCCCCTTTTCCTGTGAAAAATTCCCCTCTTAAAAAAGAAAAATACATTTTTTTATTAGAAAATGTTAAACTCCAATACAGGAAAACAGTATACTTTTATTCCCCTTCCTGAAGGCCCTGGCCCCAGTCACCTAAAAGCTGACTAGTTTACTATTTGTATAACATCCAATACCGTAATGTTCACGCTCCGTGAAATTAGTACGGGAGCCGCATTTTAGAATGTCCCAAAACGGAAATGCGTCAATTTCCCAATATCCAGTTGAGTTAAATTGCAGTTTATCACTGAATAAACAGATTTGCGACTATTTACTGCATTTAATCGCTTAATAAACTGTGTAAGAACTATTTTCTTTGTTGTTTTCTACTGAAATGTTACTCGTCCTCTCGGACGACTGACTGAGAGGACGAGTGATTCATGGGTTTCACTCGTCCGGATTCGAATTTCACTCGTCAATACAAGCGGATGAGTGGAATTTTTCGTGCCCTGACGACATACGGTGAATGACGATAATGATGGTACACAACCAGTATACAATGATCTAGGCATCTGGGAATAACCTCATACAATGCCTACTGGGATTCCACCAATGTAATCAGACAGGAAAAATTACACATAAATATTTAGGCGCTCAGCGGATTGAACTCGGGACCCCTTACATGTTGTTTTACGGCTCATCAACACAGTATAGGTTATTTAGAGCCGCCCCAGAGAGAGGGAAGGATACATAGGAATCCGGGAACCCGCCCTACTCTTATTATCGAATAGATTCCTATGGTTCTTTTACGAGCTTGGAGGATAGATTGATACACGGGACCGCTTGGTTTACGTCCCCATCCGACGGACGAGGCTGAGGGAAAGTGTCTTGCCCAAGAACACACAGACGGAACTCAGTGGCACCATGGAGGATTGAACCCGGGGGCTCCGGTTACAAATCTGCCATGCTACCGACTGCGTCACGCCAGTCCTCTCCCTTGCATGTGAAGCTAATGCTCTACCGATATCTCCCTAAAAGCTAGCTCAGTGGCAAGACAGTACTAACGCGCTTATAAACCTATCTATTTACATACCCCTTACATACCGAGTCCTATTACAATGGCAAACAAAAAGAACATAAAAACGCCAGCGGCGGGATACCTTTCCAGCTGCATCCAAAATTCCAAACAGTTCACAATTTGCTGCATCTGATTGCAACTTGTTCTCTTTGTTATCTGTGTGGTGTCGTTTTGCAGGCTGTTCGGATGTACTATGACAGCTAAAGGGATTTCTTCGTTTGATAGCTTTTGAAGGAGACTTATATATGATACTGGTTCTTTTTTCTGGATCTGTTGTTATCCGTTTTTGTGACAACGATTTTCGTGACCTGTGAATTTTCATCACATCTGAAGGTCTTTTCCAAACTGGAGAATCGCCCATTTTGTTTCAGGCTCGAGTGCTATAATTTTATTTAATACAGTCGTCTTATAACAGAAAAGAATGTAGTGTATTTGTTTGTCTCGTTAAAAACACAGTGTTGAATTTGGCGCTGACCAGGAAGTTGGAAGCCTAGAATACTGGCACCCATCTTCAAAGATTTCGCCTATCATGCGCAGAGTACCAGCAAACGGTGTTTCCTGTCAAACTGAAAGTAGGTCACTATCAAGGCAAACGAAAACATGGATCTTACAATAACTATTTCTGGTGACTACGGTTATGTTATTTTAGTTATTTGTTCTTCTTGGTTTCTGCTTAACTGGTTGGAGTCAAGAACATTCCAAGCGAGAAGGAAATATGAAGTACCGGTATGTAGTTTGTTTATATCCTCGTAAAATTAGTCTGGGACTATAACTACCCGTCCTAGTTTTTTATCAGTACATGTGACAGGTACTTGACCTAGAAGTTCGTCACGGGTGTATATAACCTAGATTTCAAAGCAGAGTTGTGTATTTGTAACACATGCAGCAAGCTGTAATTGAAACTTAAATTTGACTGAAATTGTTAAATCCTCTGTCACAAAGTGACAAACTTGAAGATGACCAGTATTGCTTTAGAGATCTCTCCAGATTATGGATACATTATTCTGGTTATACTTGCATCTATAGTTATGCTTCAGTATTTGGGTGTTAAAGTTGGAATGGCAAGAAAGAAATATGATGTCAAGGTGAGTCAGTAGACTGAAATATTCAAAAATAGTTTTGTGGTGCTTTTTCGTTCATAATTTTGGCCATTTTATGACCATGATGACTAGCTTCTGCTTGTCCATCAGATTTTGTTATACGCTTATGTATGACACACTTTTATATTATTGCATAAAATACACGTTTACGAACGGCGAGAGGATTTTTGATATGCGCCATCATGGGTTGCATCTATAAACGTCCGTATGTAAAAAAAAAAAGCACCTCCAGTCCGCTGTCAAATATATGAGACTAACTTTTGTGTATATGAGGCATTCTTTTGTATGTGCGGTATAGTTTCGTCATAAGTACGTCAAACTATCTTGCCTCGACTACTCCTGAACTTCTCAACAGATTTTGGGGATACATGGTAGGAACTTAGAAGTAGCACTATGAAGTCTAGTAGTGCATAAAATAAACGTCTACAAACTGGCAAGATGATTTTTGATATGTGCCATCCTCCTCTAGGGTGCATCTATAAACATCCTTATGTAAAAAAAGCACCCAAAGACGTGAAATAAATGAGACTAGAAGTCTAGTTGCACACATCGCGCTGTTCTGGTTCATTGAATCACTTTGTCAGTACGTATGTATGTGCAGCCACAAACAACATACTATCCTATTATAGCTACATCTTTTTTTAAAAAAAAGTTCCGCAGGTGTAAAATACATTGGATAAATGCTGCTTTACAGTCTGTGAGGATGTGAAAAAGGAACCACACATACTAATCCATTTGGACATAGTACTTTATTGTGTTCTAAGATGTGTCTTGAAACAATCCACCCATGTATTGTACAATGTACAATATCTAGAACAAGAGCCACATCATACATGACATGTCTGTCATGTATGATGTTGCCCTTGTGTATAGAATTCATGTTCTGCATGATGTTTAGCAGTTTGTAATGAAAGGAATTGAGTTTAATATGTTAAATGGCCTGTCAAATGGTCAAGACATTATAGGTTATTTAGAGATGCTCCAGAGAGAGAGAGGAAGGATCCTGGAACCTGCCCAAATCCTGGAACCTGCCCAACTCTTACTGCCCAACTCTTACTGGCAAATATATTCCTGCTCGGAGGATCGGCTATGATACATGGGAACACCCGGTTTACGTTCAAATCTGACGATCCGACGAACGAAGCTAAGTGAAAATGTCATGCCCAAGAGCACACAGACGAAACCCAGTGGAGCCGGTTAGGCTTGTATCAGGTCCTCTGCTCTTCAAGTCCGCTATACTATGTACTGAGCCATGCCAGTCACCTTGTACCAGGTCCTCTGCTCTTCAAGTCCACTATGCTATGTACTAAGACATGCCAGTCACCTTGTACCAGGTCCTCTGCTCTTCAAGTCCACTATGCTAAGTACTGAGACATGCCAGTCACCTTGTACCAGGTCTTCTCCTCTTCAAGTCCACTATGCTATGTACTGAGACATGCCAGTCACCTTGTACCAGGTCCTATGCTCTTCAAGTCAACTACACTATGTACTGAGCCATGCCAGTTGTCACCTTGTACCAGGTCTTCTGCTCTTCAAATCCACTACACTATGTACTGAGACATGCCAGTTGTCACCTTGTACCAGGTCTTCTGCTCTTCAAGTCCACTACAGTATGTACTGAGCCATGCCAGACACCTTGTACCAGGTCCTCTGCTCTTCAAGTCCACTATGCTATGTACTGAGCCATGCCAGTCACCTTGTACCAGGTCCTCTGCTCTTCAAGTCCGCTATACTATGTACTGAGCCATGCCAGTCACCTTGTACCAGGTCCTCTGCTCTTCAAGTCCACTATGCTATGTACTAAGACATGCCAGTCACCTTGTACCAGGTCCTCTGCTCTTCAAGTCCACTATGCTATGTACTGAGACATGCCAGTCACCTTGTACCAGGTCTTCTCCTCTTCAAGTCCACTATGCTATGTACTGAGACATGCCAGTCACCTTGTACCAGGTCCTATGCTCTTCAAGTCCACTACACTATGTACTGAGCCATGCCAGTTGTCACCTTGTACCAGGTCTTCTGCTCTTCAAATCCACTACACTATGTACTGAGACATGCCAGTTGTCACCTTGTACCAGGTCTTCTGCTCTTCAAGTCCACTACAGTATGTACTGAGCCATGCCAGACACCTTGTACCAGGTCCTCTGCTCTCCAAGTCCACTATGCTATGTACTGAGCCATGCCAGTCACCTTGTACCAGGTCCTCTGCTCTTCAAGTCCACTATGCTATGTACTGAGCCATGCCAGTCACCTTGTACCATGTCCTCTGCTGTTCAAGTCCACTATGCTATGTACTGAGCCATGCCAGTTGTCACCTTGTACCAGGTCTTCTGCTCTTCAAGTCCACTATGCTATGTACTGAGCCATGCCAGTTGTCACCTTGTACCATGTCTTCTGCTCTTCAAGTCCACTACACTATGTACTGAGACATGCCAGTTGTCACCTTGTACCAGGTCTTCTGCTCTTCAAGTCCACTATGCTATGTACTGAGCCATGCCAGTCACCTTGTACCAGGTCCTCTGCTCTTCAAGTCCACTATGTTATGTACTGAGCCATGCCAGTCGTCACCTTGTACCAGGTCCTCTGCTCTTCAAGTCCACTATGCTATGTACTGAGCCATGCCAGTTGTCACCTTGTACCCGGTCCTCTGCTCTTCAAGTCCACTATGCTATGTACTGAGCCATGCCAGTCACCTTGTACCAGGTCCTCTGGTCTTCAAGTCCACTATACTATGTACTGAGCCATGCCAGTCACCTTGTACCAGGTCCTCTGCTCTTCAAGTCCACTATACTATGTACTGAGCCATGCCAGTCATCTTGTACCAGGTCTTCTGCTCTTCTAGTCCACTACACTATGTACTGAGCCATGCCAGTTGTCACCTTGTACCAGTTCCTCTGCTCTTCAAGTCCACTATGCTATGTACTGAGCCATGCCAGTCACCTTGTACCAGGTCCTCTGCTCTTCAAGTCCACTATGCTGTGTACTGAGTCATGGCAGTCACCTTGTACCAGGTCCTCTGCTCTTCAAGTCCACTACACTATGTACTGAGCCATGCCAGTCACCTTGCGATGAATGGAAGATTCTGAATGTGAATAGTATCTATGCAATTTAAGCCGTTTGCGGCATAAACCGGCCAGGAGAGCGATTAATTGCAACAATTAAGACATAACTGTGGAAGACATATACACAGTTTATTTCTAATTATACCAGTGCTCCAGATAAGCTTTCAGCACAATCGTGTTGTATGTATGAAAATATACACTCAAGTGATATGAAAACGCAACACGGGAATAACCGCTATATATTGTATATACTGCACACTTAATTGCACATAATATTCCAAAGAAATCCCAAGATGTTTTTTAAAAAGAAAGTTGCAGTTAACTAGAGAAAGGACACAACTGTGATGTTGTAGACGTTTTAATCACACTACACTTTGTAACAAGAACTTCATAAATGTTAAAGTAGCTCTTTGAAAAATTGAGCTAGTTCAGTACTGTATTTAACGTAAATAGCTTGCAAAATGTTGCATCCTAAGTTTGCTCACATGATTGAGCCAAACGCGTACTTTGTGAATAATGAAACATTGAAGGAATACTATTTGCTGTATTATTTGTTGTTTTAGTATTTTTTCCAAAAGGAAAGGTCTTATGTAGCCATGTACCATTCGATTAAAAGCAGCATATTGTACATACAATATATAGCGGAAATTCCCGTGTTGCGTTTTCATATCACTTGAGTGTATATATATATTGCGTATTTACATTTACAAATACATATTTCTTAAAAACAAGTTTTGGACAAAGCGTTAATGTAAAATGTTTGCTCTTTAATCATTACCATCAAAATATTGCGTATTTCCTTTTCTCCTTACACATATACATTCAAAATTGCTGCTGCCTTTTTAAATGGCATTACTTTGTGTCAAACAGCTGACAAAAAGGTCATTTCTTTTTTTACTTGCAAGCATCTACTAGTTAAATGTTGTTGGAAGCGCTTGATTGTCAGTCAATACCTCAGACTTCAATAAGCATCTATTGAGTATGACTGGGTGCACCCTATTTTCCTAAGCTATTATGTTTGTACTCGGAATTTTTTTTTTCAATATTTGTCGGCGATTTTTTAATGCATTTTTGGTGAAAAAATACGAGTAATTACACAGATATCCATCTTACCAGGAGTCCTAATGTACGAAGAGTTGCTTAAAATGTTCAGATAAATTTACTTTATTTTCAGTATCCAAAAATGTATACAGAGCCATATTCCCATGTGTTTAACTGTACCCAGAGAGCTCATCAGAATACGTAAGTTTTACTTTACTTTTTGTGAATGAGATATTTCGACAAAACTTGCTGTGTATGTAGCTTATATTTGCCTTACTAACAAATAGTTTCTTTCTTTACAGTCCTCATTTACTGTGTATGTATTTATGTTTATGATTCACATGTCATTTTTTTTATTCTGTATTGTACACTGTTTATGTTTATATGACTTAAATACAATAACTTCAACAACTTCATCTATGTAATTTGCTGTTATTTTGTAGAAAAAAAGTTTTGTTACATCATTAGCTCGACTATTCGAAGAATAAGAGAGCTTATGTATTTGCCCTGGAGTTGGCGTTCCACATCAAGGTTTGCTTGTAAGCTGTGTTTACACGTCTATCTCTCTTACATTTCTTATCCTAGCTCAACCATATTTTGGCCATCAGCTTATTATCTTAAGGATTGTATAAGTAATTTTGGTTCCTGTAACCCCTGGGCTCCCATGGAACCCAAATTCTGTTAGCCCTTAAAATGTCTCTCATTTCACATCAAATTTTGCGTTAAGCTGTGTTTACAGGTCTATTATATCTCTTACATTTCTTGTCCTAGCTCATTGCCTCAACTAAATTTGGGAATTGGTTTCCTTATACTATGTTGTAAAGGGTTGCGTAAGTCTTCTACAAATTCTGGGCTCCCATGGAACCCAAATTGTGATGGCCCATAAAATGTGCAATGAAGGCGGATCAAGGTTTGCGTGTAAGCTGCTATCTATAACTCTTTAAAATATTTTTCTTACGTCACCCACATTTTGTTTTGGGATTTCTTATAGCATTATTCATCTTATTCATACTTCACCCATAGTGGGGCATGGTGTCCCTCGCAGGTCGGCCGGAAATCCAAGATGGCCACCATGGCTAAAATAGATTTTTAAAAAACAAATTTTTAGCGACTACTTTTTGAAAACTATAAGTGATATTGATATGGGACTTTTTCTGAAATGATCAGCATGACATGATGTTGGTCCTTGTTGACAATTATTTTGATTTGACATTAAACATGGCTGCCACTGGCCTTCTTTGTTTACACTGAGTTATATAGTAAAAACTTGTAGCGACTACTCCTCTGAAACTACTTGACAGATTTTCATGAGACTTAACAGGAATGCTGATCTAGCTATCAAAATCTATCATTAGAGCTTCAAGGTCATTGACCTCTTGTTTGTTTACATATTTCTGTGTTGTTTTGGTTTATCAATTCTACACCTATTGCCCTATAGCTATGTTGCGCCCCTCCCAACTCCCCTCCCCACTCCACACACATACCACACACATACTCCCAACCATTCCCAAACCCCATCATCACCACCATCCAATTGTTTTTTTGTGTTTTTTTTACATATCTCCATGTTGTTTTGTTTTATCAATTTGTTTCGCCTACCCCCAAATCCCACCCACGACCCCATCACCACACCCAAATGTTTATTTTTTTTATATGCCTGTTGTTTTGTTTTATCTACACCTATATCAATGATGTATCAATAAAAAAAAAATGAAATGAGGCCACAATAAAAAAACTGCTAGATGCTCAACCCCTCCTTCCCCGAGTTAACTTTCGACCACAAATTTCTGTCAAATGACAGCAATTTTGGATTAGAACTGATAAAAATTTTTTAAAAAAATCACACCCTTCCCTAAACTTTACTATACTTTGTATGAGATTCTAACAATAATTTTATATCGGCCCGAGTTTCTATGCCTGCCCCGCCCCCAACTCCACCCCCACATTGTTTTAGCCTTGTTTTCTGATGGTATATACTGGCTGTATAATTTATTATTCTCTGAAAAATCGAATAGTCAATCTGCGCTGTTCTCCGACAGCTCTTATTTTCATCTTACCAGTATTGTAATAGCATTTCAAATGGAAAACCTGGTTTTTCGTGGAATTCTCACATTTTGTGATAAACCTTATCTCAATGCAAAGATTCTGACTATTTATTACTGTGTGTATATTGTTCACAGGTTAGAAAGCTACCCATTGTTCTTGGTACTGCTTATATTTGGTGGAATTTTATATCCGGTAAGTAAATTATTTTATATCCGGTAAGTAAATTATTTGATATCCGGTAAGTAAATTATACTTCTGCAATATCTCTCTTTCTCCTTCAGGGAGTAGCTCTATATCGCCTAAAAATGTGTTGATGGGCAGTAAAGAGACATTCTTCCAGTAGTTGCTCCCATCTATATAAACTGAATAATGTGTTGATGGGCTGTTAAATACATGTACATTATTCAAGTAGTTGCTTCCCTGGTTTAATAAACAATGCTGTGATCACCTTGCTTTCCGATTAGAAAATGGAGAACAACAATATCGAAAAGAATGAGACCAAGCAATACGTACGCTTTGCCACAGATCTTATAATTACAATTTCTGTGATTGTGCCAAGTAAACTGGTGTAAAGTTAAGTGATTGAGTGAACACAGATTACCTGTGTGAATTTCGTAGATCATTAGCTGTGCCAAGTAAATTGGTGTAAAGTTAAGTGATTGAGTGAACACAGATTACCTGTGTGAATTTCGTAGATCATTAGCTGTGCCAAGTAAATTGGTGTAAAGTTAAGTGATTGAGTGAACACAGATTACCTGTGTGAATTTCGTAGATCATTAGCTGTGCCAAGTAAATTGGTGTAAAGTTAAGTGATTGAGTGAACACAGATTACCTGTGTGAATTTGATAGATCATTAGCTGTGCCAAGTAAATTGGTGTAAAGTTAAGTGATTGAGTGAACACAGATTACCTGTGTGAATTTTGTAGATCATTAGCTGTGCCAAGTAAATTGATGAAAAGTTAAGTGATTGAGTGAACACAGATTACCTGTGTGAATTTCGTAGATCATTAGATTTATTAGGCTAATGATCTACGAAATTCACACAGGTAATCTGTGTTCACTCAATCACTTAATTAGGCTAATGATCTACGAAATTCACATTCGGTGACATCTGCGTAACCAGGCCCTCTTGCCTAGCGTCTCTGTGGCTACAGTCTAGTCTGTCGCCCAAATAGCGAATGCTGTCGTTCCCGCATCCTATGACGGCGTTCCCAACCTACGACCCTGTAGACTACGCTCCCGACAATAAGCTCTACATGCTCTATCTACGCTCCTAGCGTATACGGCTACAAAATATATACCCAGTCTTACAATGTTATCACAACATGTATTTTATAATAGGACTGAGGTATCACCATACCTAAAAACTAATAGCAAAGCAATCTTTATTCAGAATGAATCAGCCCGAATTTTAACCCTCCTTCGAATAGACATTATGCTAAACTTTAACAAAACGTGTAAAACAATTACCGATGTAATTTATCGACAATGACATCTCACATTTCTAGATGTAACGCCAAACTTACAACATAATAATTCAACCATGTTAGTGAATGTAGACTGAGACCTAGTGGGTTTCTTTTATTACTTGAACAATTTAGCAAGTGCTTATATTTTCTACTTGCAATTTGGAAAAATCTTCTTGCATTTAGCAAGTAAATAAGTGTTAAATTGAACCCTGTGTTTTTGTTTCCAGAAACTGAGTGCATTTTGTGGTTTACTATGGGTTGCGGCCAGGGTGGTGTATGCAATGGGGTACTACACTGGAGGTAGGTTATTCTGTGGTTTACTATGGGTTGTGGCCAGGGTGGTTTATGTGGTTTACTATGGGTTGCGGCCAGGGTGATGTATGCAGTGGGATACTACACTGGAGGTAGGTTATTCTGTGGTTTACTATGGGTTGTGGCCAGGGTGGTTTATGTGGTTAACTATGGGTTGTGGCCAAGATGGTGCATGCAGTGGGATACTATACTGGATGGAGGTTATTCTGTGGTTTACTATGGGTTGTGGCCAGGGTGGTTTATGTGGTTTACTATGGGTTGCGGCCAGGGTGGTTTATGGAATGGGATACTACACTGGAGGTAGGTTATTCTGTGGTTTACTATGGGTTGTGGCCAGGGTGGTTTATGTGGTTAACTATGGGTTGTGGCCAAGATGGTGTATGCAGTGGGATACTACACTGGATGGAGGTTATTCTGTGGTTTACTATGGGTTGTGGCCAGGGTGGTTTATGCAATGGGGTACTACACCGGAGGTAGGTTATTCTGTGGTTTACTATGGGTTGTGGCCAGGGTGGTTTACTATGGCTTGTGGCCAGGCTGGTTTATGCAATGGGATACTACACTGGAGCAAGGTTATTCTAAGGTTTAATATGGGTTGTGGCCAGGCTGGTTTATGCAATGGGATACTACACCAGAGGTAGGTTATTCCATGGTTTACTATGGGTTGTGGCCAGGGTGGTTTACTATGGCTTGTGGCCAGGCTGGTTTATGCAAAGGGATACTACACCTGAGGGAGGTTATTCTGTGGTTTATTATGGGTTGTGGCCAGGTCGGTGTATGCAGTGGATACTACACCGGAGGTAGGTTATTCTGTGGTTTACTATGGGTTGTGACCAGGGTGGTGTATGCAGTGGATACTACACCGGAGGTAGGTTATTCTGTGGTTTACTATGGGTTGTGACCAGGGTGGTTTATGCAATGGGATACTACACCGGAGGGAGTTTATTCTGTGGTTTACTATGGGTTGTGGCCAGGGTGGTTTATGTGGTTTACTATGGATTGTGGCCAGGGTGGTTTACTATGGGTTGTGGCCAGGCTGGTTTATGCAATGGGATACTACACTGGAGGTAGGTTATTCTAAGGAATACTATGGGTTGTGGCCAGGGTGGTTTACTATGGGTTGTGGCCAGGCTGGTTTATGCAATGGGATACTACACCAGAGGTAGGTTATTCCATGGTTTACTATGGGTTGTGGCCAGGGTGGTTTATGTGGTTTACTATGGGTTGTGGCCAGGGTGGTTTATGTGGTTTACTATGGATTGTGGCCAGGGTGGTTTACTATGGGTTGTGGCCAGGCTGGTTTATGCAATGGGATACTACACTGGAGGTAGGTTATTCTAAGGAATACTATGGGTTGTGGCCAGGGTGGTTTACTATGGGTTGTGGCCAGGCTGGTTTATGCAATGGGATACTACACCAGAGGTAGGTTATTCCATGGTTTACTATGGGTTGTGGCCAGGGTGGTTTACTATGGGTTGCGGCCAGGGTGGTTTATGCAAAGGGATACTACACCTGAGGGAGGTTATTCTGTGGTTTATTATGGGTTGTGGCCAGGGTGGTGTATGCAGTGGATACTACACCGGAGGTAGGTTATTCTGTGGTTTACTATGGGTTGTGACCAGGGTGGTTTATGCAATGGGATACTACACCGGAGGGAGTTTATTCTGTGGTTTACTATGGGTTGTGGCCAGGGTGGTTTATGTGGTTTACTATGGATTGTGGCCAGGGTGGTTTACTATGGCTTGTGGCCAGGCTGGTTTATGCAATGGGATACTACACTGGAGCAAGGTTATTCTAAGGTTTAATATGGGTTGTGGCCAGGCTGGTTTATGCAATGGGATACTACACCAGAGGTAGGTTATTCCATGGTTTACTATGGGTTGTGGCCAGGGTGGTTTACTATGGCTTGTGGCCAGGCTGGTTTATGCAAAGGGATACTACACCTGAGGGAGGTTATTCTGTGGTTTATTATGGGTTGTGGCCAGGTCGGTGTATGCAGTGGATACTACACCGGAGGTAGGTTATTCTGTGGTTTACTATGGGTTGTGACCAGGGTGGTGTATGCAGTGGATACTACACCGGAGGTAGGTTATTCTGTGGTTTACTATGGGTTGTGACCAGGGTGGTTTATGCAATGGGATACTACACCGGAGGGAGTTTATTCTGTGGTTTACTATGGGTTGTGGCCAGGGTGGTTTATGTGGTTTACTATGGATTGTGGCCAGGGTGGTTTACTATGGGTTGTGGCCAGGCTGGTTTATGCAATGGGATACTACACTGGAGGTAGGTTATTCTAAGGAATACTATGGGTTGTGGCCAGGGTGGTTTACTATGGGTTGTGGCCAGGCTGGTTTATGCAATGGGATACTACACCAGAGGTAGGTTATTCCATGGTTTACTATGGGTTGTGGCCAGGGTGGTTTATGTGGTTTACTATGGGTTGTGGCCAGGGTGGTTTATGTGGTTTACTATGGATTGTGGCCAGGGTGGTTTACTATGGGTTGTGGCCAGGCTGGTTTATGCAATGGGATACTACACTGGAGGTAGGTTATTCTAAGGAATACTATGGGTTGTGGCCAGGGTGGTTTACTATGGGTTGTGGCCAGGCTGGTTTATGCAATGGGATACTACACCAGAGGTAGGTTATTCCATGGTTTACTATGGGTTGTGGCCAGGGTGGTTTACTATGGGTTGCGGCCAGGGTGGTTTATGCAAAGGGATACTACACCTGAGGGAGGTTATTCTGTGGTTTATTATGGGTTGTGGCCAGGGTGGTGTATGCAGTGGATACTACACCGGAGGTAGGTTATTCTGTGGTTTACTATGGGTTGTGACCAGGGTGGTTTATGCAATGGGATACTACACCGGAGGGAGTTTATTCTGTGGTTTACTATGGGTTGTGGCCAGGGTGGTTTATGTGGTTTACTATGGATTGTGGCCAGGGTGGTTTACTATGGGTTGTGGCCAGGGTGGTTTATGCAATGGGATACTACACCGGAGGTAGGTTATTCTGTGGTTTACTATGGGTTGTGGCCAGGGTGGTGTATGCAGTGGGATATTACACCGGAGGGAGGTTATTCTGTGGTTTACTATGGGTTGTGGCCAGGGTGGTTTATGTGGTTAACAATGGGTTGTGGCCAGGCTGGTGTATGCAGTGGGATACTACTGGAGGTAGGTTAGATTATATAGACAACGCTTGTTCAAGAAAAAAAACCTCAGTAACTCAGGTGATACACAGCTTTTTTTCTTCATTAACGGGGTAAAATTAGGCCCCTTCCCCTAGCAAAATAACCTTCTTTTTTCCGATCTCTCTTTGGCTGAGAAAATTCCCCTAATCCACTTTGGGTAAACAATTTTATTTTTACTCGATTGATCAAAGATGCCGTGGTGCGGTGTCATTCCGTCTGTAAAAATGATTTGTAGTGGATACTCCTCTGAAACTACTTGATGGATTTTTATGAAACTTTACAGAAATGTTGCACATGAAGTCTAGTTGACCCTAGCAAAAATTCATGTTGATCTGAAATCCAAGGAGGCTGCCAAAGCTAAAAATAGATTTTTTAAAAAACAAGTTTGTAGCGACTACTTCTTGAAAACTATAAGTGATATATAGGTCTTTATCTGAAATGATCAGCATGACATGATGTTGATCCTTGTCGAAAATTATTTTGATTCAACATTAAACATAGCCGCCATCAGCCATCTTTGTTTACATTGAGTTATATAATGAAAACTTGTAGCTCTGAAACTACTTGACGGATTTTCATGAAACTTTACAGGAATGTTGCTCTTGATATCGATCCTAGCAAAATTTCAGGTCAGCCGAAAATTCAAGATGGCCGCCACGGCTAAAAGTATAATTTTAAAAAACAAATTTGTAGAGACTACTGCTTGAAAACTATAAGTGGTATTGATATGAGACTTTTTATAAAATGATTTGCATGACATGATAATGGTCCTTGTTGAAAATTGTTTTGATTCCACATTAAACATGGCTGCCACGGCCATCTTTGTTTACATAGAGTTATATAGTAAAAACTTATAGGGACTACTCCTCTGAAACAACTAGAAAGATTTTCATGAAACTTTACAGGAATGCTGATCTAGCTATCAAAAACCTATCATTAGACCTTCAAGGTCATTGACCTCTTGTTTTTGATAAACAACATTTTCCCCTCTTTCTCAATATTGTAAAAAATTGATCTTCAGTTTTTGCCCTATACATTGTTCCCTTATATCTTGAAATCAGACTATTTTACATTATTATGTGACCTAAACACCTGGCTAGAATTTTAATACACGGTTTTGAAGCGTAATTTAGCCATTCTTTGGCGGGTTAGCTTCTTTAATAATACTATAACATTCTCCGACATTTATATTGCAGATCCAGAGAGGAGGAGGTACGGAGCATTTGGATACATCGGTCTTCTAATTCTTCTCATTAACAACGTCATTCTCGCGCTCAAGTTGTTGGGCGTTGTCAGCATGTAAGGGAGGCAACTACACCGATACTGTGTAATGGCTGTATAACAGAGTTGCGGGACATTACCTGAACAAAAATTTCTTTGACACTATTCTGCCAATCTACAGTATTTAATCATAAAACCATAGAGGAAGCTGTGTCAACAATAATGTCCATGTTTTTATTCAGTGTTGTGATTTATACCTAGCCTATTTTAAAATGCTACCCATAGTCCTATGCTGTTATAGACTCACCATTGAGTGCCTGTACTGGTAATGTAGATTAGTCGCTTGTTTACCTCCGTAAAATTAACCTCTGCTTCTGGTTTAAGAAGAAAAAGTAACCATTGCAAGGACGGATCCATGGTCGCAGACCTGTCCCGGACTTGAGGTCCCTTTGACACATTTTCACCCATTTGGTAATAACATCTGGAGAGATTTCATTGTTTTAATAAATATATTTTCATTGTTTAGTATATGGTTCTTTAAATGTGATTTTTGTACTTGGAGATGTTCACATCCAAATAATACGTGTTTCTTCTGCTTGGTATAATCTCTTTCTTGTGTAAAGTATTATGTATTTTATACATTTACTGTATTATTTTTTAAAATTCATCATCGAAATAAAAAGGTAAACAAGAGATGTTTGTAAAACATATATTCCCCCCTTCAACAACCATGACACAAACATTCCTGCCAAGGTTTGAGTGCCAGCTATTTTTGAGTTATGGAAGCAAAGCAATTTTTAGTGAGTTTTCATAGGCCATAGTGTATTATTGGCAGTTATCCTTATATATTTGTAGGTATTTTACTTTTAGCTTTCACAAGGGTTGCTTAATTTGCATATTCTTCCTCAAAATAATGTATCCCATATGTCAAAAGTATTTAATAGTTTGTGTTTAAAGAGTGAAAATAAATCATAAATGTATTTTTTTTAACAAGAAAACAGGAAAGGGAATAAATGAATATGATAAGAAATCCAAGTGTGTAGATGAAACTATTTTTTTCTATAATTGTCAATTTTGTTACCATGGAACCACGTTTCTTATGCAAATTTACCCAAAAGGGGAGGTGCACAACTACACCATGACACAAACATTCCTGCTAAGTTTTGAGTTTGTAGTTCCGGCTGATTTTGAGTTATCGCGAAGACAAGCGATTTTTAGTGATTTTTAGCTCTACTGGCCAACGGCCAGCAGAGCTTATGGGATGGTGTGTTGTCCATTGTCCGTCGTCCGTCCGTCGTCCGTCGTCTCATTTTGAAGGGCCTTCATTTTTTATCCGATCTTTACCAAACTTTAATAGATTGTTAATATCAATGAAAGCTCGGACAAGTTCGAAAACCAGCCAGATCGGACCAGTATCAGCGGAGTTATGGCCCTTGATTTAGTTAAAAATGCTATATTTTGCTTCGTTAAGACGATAGGGCCTTCATTTTTCATCCTATCTTTATTAAACTCTACCACATTGGTAATATCAATGAAAGCACGGAAAAGTTCGAAAACCAGCCATATCGGACTAGTAACAGCGGAGTTATGGCCCTTGATTTAGTTAAAAATGCTATATTTTGCCTCGTTAAGACAATAGGGGCTTCATTGTTCATCCGATCTTTACCAAACTTTATCAAATTGTTAATGTCGTTGAAAGCTCGAACAAGTTCGAAAACCAGCCATATCGGACCAGTAACAGCAGAGTTACGGCCCTTGATTTAGTTGAAAATGCTATATTTTGCCTTGTTAAGATGATAGGGCCTTCATTTTTCATCCTATCTTTACCAAACTTAACCACATTGTTAATATCAATGAAAGCTTGGACAAGTTCGAAAACCAGCTATATCGGACTAGTAATAGTGGAGTTATGGCCCTTGATTTAGTTAAAAAGGCTATATTTTGCCTCGTTAAGACGATAGGGTCTTCATTTTTCATCCGATCTTTACCAAACGTTACCAGATTGTTAATATCAATGAAAGCTTGGACAAGTTCGAAAATCAGCCAAATCGGACCAGCAACAGCGGAGTTATGGCCCTTGATTTAGTTAAAATGCTATATTACGATAGAGCCTTCAATTTTCGTCTGATCTTTGCCAAACTTTACCAGATTGTTAATATAAATGAAAGCTCGGACAATTCAAAAACCAACCAGATTGCACCAGAACAGTGGAGTTATGGCCCTTGATTTAGTTAAATATGCTATATTTTGCCTCGTTAAGACGATAGGGGATTCATTGTTCATCCGATCTTTACCAAACTTTACCAGATTGTTACTATCAATGAAAGCTCCAACAAATTTCAATCGCAGCCAGATTTGACCATTAACAGCAGAGTTATGGCCCTTGATTTTCTTAAATATGCTATATTTTGGCCTCATTAAGAAGAAAGGGCCTTCATTTGGCCAGATTTCAGTGAAACTTTTCAAGGATGGTCAGTACCAAGCCTAGTTGTACATGTCGTCACCGTGTTCTGGTTGAATGATTTTGGCGGAGTTATGGCCTTTTAAAGGTTTTAATACACAAACTTTGTCTGGACTAGTTCTCCTGAACGTCTCCTCACATTTCAACCAAACTACAGGGATGATCAGCACCAAGCAAAGTTGTGCATATCATCGTCGCGTTCCAGTTAACAGATTTTTGGTGGAGTTATGGCCCTTTAAAGGTTTCTGATACACAAACATTTTCCGGACTAGTTCTCCTGAACCCCTGGCTGGATTTTAACGAAACTTGACAAGGTTGATCAATATCAGGTCTAGTTGTGCAAATCATTGCCGTGTTCCGGTTGAATGATTTTTGGCAGAGTTATGGCCCTTTAAAGGTTTAAATACACAAACTTTGTCTGGACTAGTTCTCCTGAACGCCTCCCCACATTTCAACGAAACTTTACAGGGATGATCAGCAGCAAGCATAGTTGTGCATATCATCGTGGCATTCCGGTTAACAAATTTTTGATGGAGTTATGGTCCTTCAAAGGTTTTTGATACACAAACATTTTCCTGGCTAGTTCTCCTGAACCCCTGACTGGATTTTAACGAAACTTGAAAAGGATGATCAGTATCAAGCCTAGTTATGCATATCGTCGCCATATATGGGTTGAATGATTTTTGGCAGAGTAATGTCCCTTTAAAGGTTTTAATAGCCAAACATTGTCCAGATTAGTCTCTTCATGTAAACTCCTTGCTGCATTTCAACGAAACTTGATGGGGATGATCAGTACCAAGCCTAGTTGCACCTGTCATTGCCGTGTTTTGGTTGAATGAATTATGGCAGAGTTATGACCACTTAAAGGTTTTAATACACTAACTTTGTACAGACTAGTTCTCCTGAACCTCTGGCTGGATTTCGGCGAAACTTGTCAGGGACAATCAGTACCAAGCCTAGTTGCGTATGTCTTCACCATGTTCTGGTTGAACGATATTTGGAAGAGTTATGGCCCCTTATACATAAACTTTATCTAGAGCCAGTAGAGCGTCCACAGGCCCTCTTGGGCCTCTTGTTTTACACGTTTTGTTGTCATGGCAACCACATTCCTTATGTGACAGGGTCTTCCCCAGGTGCTTTAAGCACAGCAGGGCCGCTGTGCCTGATTTTCAAATGCCCAAGGTGACTACAAAGCTGCCATTGTGCTTTGATCTTATCAGACAGACTCTGATTTTGAACATCATGGCTTCCTTTGAAAAACATTGCACAATAAATTATGCTCTAGCTGCTGGTGTAATTGGTAAGCTGTTTTCAGATATGTGTGTGTGTAGTTCTAAGGTTTAAAGTCTCCACCAACATACTCATTAAAGGGCTAGCGTGGTAGTCCTGGAGAACTTTTGTGTGATTGACATGTGCTGCAGTGAAGGGACTATTATTCCTAATTGAAACCATAAAAATAACAGCATGGGGTGCTAAGTGATATGGTTCAGACTGGTCAGTACGAAGCTTAGAAGTTTAGAGATATTATCAGACAGACAATTACACATGATTGGGGGAGTGTTTTTATTGTGTAATAAAGACAAAATACTTTTTATCATTACATTTAAATTGTTCATTATCAGGAAGATTCACTGAGAGTTACATATTTTGTAATCCACCTAATCATAATAGTTCCTTGATATACACTTTTATCCCCATTTATGATCCATGTAGGGTGCTCCCTTTGGATTTGGATAAAATGTCCTCATCTGTGTCAACACACATTTTGGCATGACTTCTCTGCAATGGTGAATTTCCCATTCTCCCCCGTTGGCACGTGCCTGCTTCACGCGTAAATAACGTGGGTCATTCCAGCCACCTAAATTTGAAATTATTTTCCAGTAATGTGTATATTTTGCACGTCCAATGGCACTATTTTCATTGTGCATCTATGTATATGTAACTTGTGTACAATCGTTACTGCATCTATATATATATATATATATATGTACCTCTTGTACAATCGTTTCTTCATCTATGTATTTGTAACTCTTGTACAATGGTTACTGCATATATGTATATGAACATCTTGTACAATCGTTTCTTCATCTATGTATATGTACCTCTTGTACAATGGTTACTGCATATATGTATATGTACCTCTTGTACAATCATTTCTTCATATATGTATATGTACCTCTTGTACAATCATTTCTTCATCTATGTATATGTACCTCTTTTACAATAGTTTCTTCATCTATGTATATGTACCTCTTGTACAATGGTTGCTGCATATATGTATATGTACCTCTTGTACAATCGTTTCTTCATATATGTATATGTACCTCTTGTACAATGGTTGCTGCATATATGTATATGTACCTCTTGTACAATGGTTACTGCATATATGTATATGTACCTCTTGTACAATGGTTACTGCATATATGTATATGTACCTCTTGTACAATCGTTTCTTCATCTATGTATATGTACCTCTTGTACAATGGTTACTGCATCTATGTATATGTAACTTTTGTACAATCATTACTGCATCTATATATATATATATATATATATATATATATATATATATATAATAAAGGGAGAGAATATATGTATATGTACCTCTTGTTCATCTATGTATATGTACCTCTTGTACAATGGTTACTGCATCTATGTATATGTAACTTTTGTACAATCGTTACTGCATCTATATATATATATATATACGTACCTCTTGTACAATCGTTACTTCATATATGTATATGTACCTCTTGAACAATCGTTTCTTCATCTATGTATATGTAACTATTGTACAATGGTTACAGCATCTATGTATATGTACCTCTTGTACAATGGTATATATATGTACCTCTTGTACAATCGTTTCTTCATCTATGTATATGTACCTCTTGTACAATGGTTACTGCATATATGTATATGCACATCTTGTACAATGGTTACTGCATATATCTTGTACAATCGTTTCTTCATCTATGTATATGTACCTCTTGTACAATGGTTACTGCATCTATGTATATGTAACTTTTGTACAATCGTTACTGCATCTATATATATATATATATACGTACCTCTTGTACAATCGTTACTTCATATATGTATATGTACCTCTTGTACAATCGTTTCTTCATCTATGTATATGTAACTATTGTACAATGGTTACAGCATCTATGTATATGTACCTCTTGTACAATCGTTTCTTCATCTATGTATATGTACCTCTTGTACAATGGTTACTGCATATATGTATATGTACCTCTTGTACAATGGTTACTGCATATATATATATGTACCTCTTGTACAATCGTTTCTTCATCTATGTATATGTACCTCTTGTACAATGGTTACTGCATCTATGTATATGTAACTTTTGTACAATCGTTACTGCATCTATATATATATATATATACGTACCTCTTGTACAATCGTTACTTCATATATGTATATGTACCTCTTGTACAATCGTTTCTTCATCTATGTATATGTAACTATTGTACAATGGTTACAGCATCTATGTATATGTACCTCTTGTACAATCGTTTCTTCAACTATGTATATGTACCTCTTGTACAATGGTTACTGCATATATGTATATGTACCTCTTGTACAATGGTTACTGCATATATATATATGTACCTCTTGTACAATCGTTTCTTCATCTATGTATATGTACCTCTTGTACAATGGTTACTGCATCTATGTATATGTAACTTTTGTACAATCGTTACTGCATCTATATATATATATATGTATATGTAACTTTTGTACAATCGTTACTGCATCTATATATATATATATATATGTACCTCTAGTACAGTCGTTACTTCATATATGTATATGTACCTCTTGTACAATCGTTTCTTCATCTATGTATATGTAACTCGTGTACAATGGTTACAGCATCTATGTTTATGTACCTCTTGTACAATGGTTATTGCATCTATGTATATGTAACTTTTGTACACTCGTTACTGCATCTATATATATATATATGTACCTCTTGTACAATCGTTACTTCATATATGTATATGTACCTCTTGTACAACCATTTCTTCATCTATGTATATGTAACTCTTGTACAATGGTTACTGCATCTATGTATATATGTAACTTTTGTACAATCGTTACTGCATATATGTATATGTATGTACCTCTTGTACAATCGTTACTGCATATATATATATATGTACCTCTTGTACAATGTTTACTGCATTTATGTATATGTAACTTTTGTGCAATGGTTATTGCATCATATGTATGTGTATCTTTATTATAAATGGGTTCTGCATACTGTATGAGTCAGTTTGTATGAATGATTATAGGTGTATTTAAATGTGCCTTAAAGTTTCAAATATTTTTTAATTCCATAACAACAGTATTTATAATCATACTAATATATATCTAGGAATCTAAGGATTTGCTTAGTACTGTTTTATTAATTTATTAAAAGTCATTGTAACGGAATAAGATTTTGTTTCATGTTTATCTACCAATTTCATTAATATTTATTTATGACAAAATATTTCACTCTAGGTTTTTATTTGTCTGATTAATTTAGGTGTTTTTTTTATAATGTTTTTCTCTATTGAAACCAAGTGATTTTCTAGTTATAGTCATGTATCCAGATATAAGGGTGAAATTCCTATTACTGACCATTGAACTGACGGCCTTGAACTGACCAGCTGGTGTTGGTAAACACATCTTGTGGCTAGAGAGATCAGCTCCCATAATAATCATTGAAATCTGCTGAAGCGACAGGTTAATGGCTTGATGTTGATGGGAGACTGTCTCTTAATTTACGACCACAGTAGCCCTTTAAGCCTTTCCATATCAAGATGACAATAGAGTCTGGACTTATATACTGTGTTGTGTATCATTGGCAGTTATCCATATGTATATGTAGGTATTTTAATTACCTTTAGGCCACAAAAAATTTATTACCTTGTTCTCAGGCCACTTTTTCTGAGAAGAGATGCGGGCAGCGTATTTTTTTTTACAATTTTACAGTGGTCAACAGACACGCGGGCGATTTTTTTTTATCCAAACTTTAAATCCAATACATGTATTGATGCAAAATATCTCGAAATACATGTGCAATAACCAGTTGGATCTGCACATCTCTATTGTCGATCAGTACCTGATCATTTCTTCCCGATTTATGCTTCTTTCAATCACAATAAGTCCGTATATTTGTATTAGATCCCGCATGAACTTCAATCGACTCGATGGCACCGCCTAGATTGGTACCCGTACGACTGCAACACTCACAAGCTAGTGAGCAGAGCGGCAGATAGTCGGCCGTGCACCAGTCTACCCACAAGGGGATTCCCCTGAGGTAGATGCATGTAAAAAACGGAACGAACTTGGATGCGGAACTTTTTTCTCGAAATTTCGGTAGCGCATTTCCAATTTTTTATTTTATTACTTTTGAGATAAAATCGGGATTGCCGCACCAAAAAAAGACATGTGGACGGGCCTGAGAACCAGGTAAATAATTTTTTATGGCCTTAACATTCACACAGATTGCCTAATTTGCATATTCGTGTCCAAATAATGTGTCCCATATGTCAACATTATTTAATAGTTTATGTTTAAAGAGTGAAAATAAACCATAAATGTGTTTTTTAGCTCTACTGAGGTGCGGTTCCGCCTTCTGTCCGTCCAAAAACTTTTTTTAAAGCAACTACTCCTCTGAAACTACTGGGTGGATTTACATGAAACTTTACAGAAATGTTGCCCATGAAGTAAAGTTGATCCTAGCAAAAATTCATGTTGATGTGAAATCCAAGATGGCCACCAAAGCTAAAAATAGATTTTTAAAGAACAAGTTTGTAGCGACTACTTCTCGAAAACTAAGTGATATTGATACGGTGCGTATTCTAAAATGATCAGCATGACATGATGTTGGTCCTTGTCGAAAATCGTTTTGATTCGACGTTAAACATGGCTACCAGCGGCCATCTTTGTTTACATAGAGTTATATAGTAAAAACTTGTAGCGACTACTCCTCTGAAAGTACTTGACGGATTTTCATGAAACTAAACAGGAATGTTGCTCTTGATGTCTAGTTGATCCTAGCAAAATATTGAGTCAGCTGGCCACCATGGCTAAAAATAGATTTTTAAAAAACAAGTTTGTAACGACTGCTTCTTGAAAACTATAATTGATATTGATATGGGACTTTTTCTTAAATGATCAGCATGACATGTTGTTGCTCCTTGTCGAAAATCATTTAGATTCAAAATTAAACATGGCTGCCAACGGCCATCTTTGTTTACATAGAGTTATCTAGTAAAAACCTGTAGCGACTACTCCTCTGTAACTACTCAACAGATGTTCATGAAACTTCACAGGAATGTTGCTCTTGATGTCTAATTGATCCTTGCAAAATTTCAGGTCGGCCGGAAATTCAAGATGGCCACCATGGCTAAAAATAGATTTTCAAAATACAAGTTTGTAGCGACTACTTCTTGAAAACTATAAGTGATATTGATATGGGACTTTTTCTAAAATTATCAGTATGACATGATGTTGATCCTTGTCAAAAATTATTTTGATTTGACGTTAAACATGGCTGCCAACGGCCATCTTTGTTTACATAGAGTTATATAATGAAAACTTTTAGCGACTACTCCTCTGAAACTACTTGACGGATTTTCATGAAACTTCACAGGAATACTGATCTAGCTATCAAAAACCTATCAATAGAGCTTCAAGGTCATTGACCTCTTGTTTACATGTTTTGTTACCGTGGCAACCACATTTCTTGTGCGAATCTACCCAAAATGGGAGGTGCACAACTACACCATGACTCAAACATTCCTGCCGAGTTTGTAGTTTAAGCTGTTCTTGAGTTATCACGAAGACGGGCGATTTTTATTGTTTTTAGCTCTACTGGTCGAAGACGGACCAGCAGCGGAGCTTATGGGATGACGAGTCGTCCGTTGTCCCATGTCCGTCGTCCGTCCGTTAACTTTTTCTCGTTAAGACTATAGAACTTCAATTTTTATCCAATCTTTACCAAACTTTAACAGGTTGTTAATATCAATGAAAGCTCGGGAAAATGCGAAAACCAGCCAGAGTATCGGCGGAGTTATGGCCCTTGATTTAGTTAAAAATGCTAAATTTTGCCTCGTTAGGACGATAGGGCCTTCATCTTTCACTCGATCTTTACCAAACTTCACCAGATTGTTACTATCAATGAAAGCTTGGATATGTTCGAAAACCAGCTAGATCGGACCAGTATCGGCGGAGTTATGGACCTTGATTGAGTTAAAAATGCTTTTTTTGCCTCGTTAAGACGATAGGGCCTTCATCTTTCACCCCATCTTTACCAAACTTTACCAGATTGTTACTATCAATGAAAGCTCGAACAAGTTCGAAAACCAGCCAGATCGGACCAGTTAAAACGGAGTTACGGCCCTTGATTTAGTTAAAAATGCTATATTTTGACTCATTAAGACAATAGGGCCTTCATGTTTCATCTGATCTTTACCAAACTTTACCAGATTGTTAGAATCAATAAAAGCTCGGATAAATTCGAAAATCAACCAAATCAGACCAGTAACAGCGGAGTTATGGTCCTTGATTTAGTTAAAAATGCTATATTTTGCCTCGTTAAGACGATAGGGCCTTCATTTTACATCTGATCTTTACCAAACTTTAACAGATTGTTAATGTGAATGAAAACTCGGACAAGTTCGAAAAACAGCCAGATCGGACCAGTAACAGCGGAGTTATGGTCCTTGATTTAGTTATTTTTTTTATAATTTGCCTCGTTAAGATGATAGGGCCTTCATTTTTCATCCGATCTTTAATTTTTTTTACCAGATTGTTAATGTCAATAAAAGCTCGGAAAAGTTCGAAAACAAGCCAAATTGGACCAGCGGAGTTGGGGCCCTTGATTTCGTTAAATATGCTATGTTTTGCCTTGTTAAAGCAATAGGGCCTTCATTTTTCATTTGATCTTTACCAAACTTTACCAGATTTTTATTTTTGTTCTTTTATTATTTTTATACTTCTTTATTTTTATTTTTTTTTATTTATTTTTTATTTTTATCGCTACTGGCCAACTTCACTTGGAAAACCAGCCAGATCGGACCAGTAATGGCGGAGTTATGGCTCTTGATTTAGTTAAAAATGCTATATTTTGTCTCTTTAAGACGATAGTTACTCGCTTCATTGATGTTATAAGAGCCATATTAGCAAGTAGAGCGTCCACAGGCCCTCTTGGGCCTCTTGTTTTACATGTTTTGTTACTATGGCAACCACATTTCTTGTGCAAATCTACTCAAAAGGGAAGGTGCGAAAGTAGACCATGACACACACATTCTGCCAAGCTTCGAGTTTGTAGTGCCAGCCATTCTTGGGTTATCACAAAGACAAGAAGATTTCGGGATGGACCGACTTTCAGACAGACATTTGTTTTATATGTTTTACCATGGCAACCACATTTCTTATGAG
The DNA here is from genome assembly GCA_037043455.1 of Cyrtodaria siliqua. Lineage (NCBI taxonomy): Eukaryota > Metazoa > Mollusca > Bivalvia > Adapedonta > Hiatellidae > Cyrtodaria > Cyrtodaria siliqua. The sequence continues at coordinate 43,853 of JAWPHD010011981.1, forward strand.
AATCTACCCAAAAGGGGAGGTGCACAACTGGACCATGACACAAACAGACACCTGCCAAGTTTCGAGTTTCGAGTTTGTAGTGCCAGCCGTTCTCGAGTTATCGCAAAGACGGAAGATTTCGGGATGGATCGACCGACAGACCGACAATTGCAGCCCCCTCCCCTTGCAGCCCCCCACCCCCACCACCACCACCACCACACCCACTATATATATATATATATATATATATATATGTAGTGGGTTAAGGGTTAGGTATCACCTGAAACAATACAGAGATGATGATTAAGATTTTTATTGAAAATGGCAAATTATGACAAAATCGACATGAATTTGTGGAGATTTTACCCACAGGCTTGCATTACAATAGAAGGATAGAGAGAAAAAGAGATAGTGTTATTATTATATATGTATGGGAATTTCGATATTCGGTTAAGAATTTCCTAGTCGGTATGGCATATTTAGGTAAGCCAATGTTACAGAAATGAAGAATAATGTATATCTGACCTGATCACAGAGCAAACTTTACGAGCAAAATTTACGAACAGAATAGTAAAAAGGTATTTTAAAAAAAATCTGGAAAAATGAGTGTATTATGATTGTGGCCTTCCCCTTACTACTGGATAAGCATGGCCCTATCCTTGCCTGAGTACAACACCAGGTGCGGATCCAGGATTTCAGCTTAGGGGGGACGTAAGATTTTTGGTCAATTTTCGGGTCCGTTTCTAGCCTCATAAAACGGTTGCGGTAGTGCATTGATAGGGTAAAAAAGTGTGTTTTCAAATAAAAGGAGTTAACAATGTGTTAATTAAACCACTCATTAGCCATTATGCGTCGAGCGAGCAAAGCGAGCGAGAATTTTTTTTATACTGAGGGCGTGCATCGAAATTGTTTGATATTTTATCTAAAGTAACATGGACATACATGTATGAATAAAAAAAGTCCGTTTTCAAATAAAATGATTTAACAATGTGTTAATTAAACCACTCATTAGCCATTATTCGTCGAGCGAGCGAAGCGAGCAAAAAAAAAATTCTACTGAGGGCGTGCATCGAAATTGTTTGGTATTTTATCTACAGTAACGTGGACATACATGTATGAATATAAAAAGTCCGTTTTCAAATAAAAGGATTTAACAATGTGTTAACTTAATCAGGGTCTATTTACGCCGTATTCGGGACTCAATTGCTTGGTATGCGGGACTAAAAAACGTCTTTTGGTACTCGGTACGCAAACTTTAAAATAAAAGTAAGCCTAAAATGCACCAAAATTCATCGTAAACAAATACTGCGTCGGCACCGAAAATGCATCCTAGAAACTATCTTACAAAGCAAAAGTAAAACAAATCTTTTCTTTTCTTTCGCACTTGTCGAAAAAAACCATCTTAAATCTGTCTGAGACAGCGTACTACTGGATGGACCAAGTTTTTTTCGCTTCGATGGGCCTGACATTTTGCAATGTATCGGCTGCTACTGTCTTTTTAAATATCGGAAAGGTGCAAAACCAGTGAAAATGAAACTAATGAGCGAAAATTGAACTAATCAGCGAACTGCAGTTGATATTTGATCAAATCAAAGACCTAATAACATGTCTGTGATCAAATTAACCGACTCTAATTGTCACATATTTAGTCAATATGTGGATTAAGTGTTTCGACTGTTATTAAAAAGACTTACCTTGGTCGATTTTAGGGGGGGCGTACGCCGCTTCCGCCCCCCTCTAAATCCGCCCATGAACACGGGGTCATCTACCAAGAAACTGAATGTCATCTTTATAGATTTACAGGTTTTCAAGCAAACGATCAACGAACATTATATTGTGTGTGTCAATCATACCAAAAGAAGAGTACACCTGTCGAGTGGGGTCGAAAAGTTGTTCTACAAACAATTTATTTGTACAACGCGTGAAACGAACTATCGGAGGACAGCACGTGTGACTATTGAGGTTTTGTTAATAGTTTGGTTGGAACATATTTTACATTTCTGTAACTCTGCCAAAAAAACATTTAACCGTAATGTCCTGACAATATGCGCTACTACTTCCGGTGAAGTTTCATGCAAATCGGATGATAAACCTATACTGAGCAAAAAATGAAAAGTCCGACTTTTTTGCTGATATTTCCATAGGCCAGTTTTTGAGGGCGTATGATTAAAGCTTAAACAGCATTTTAATAAAACAGTGTTTGACGTTTGTAAGCACACTTAAGTGAGTACTAAATATCCCATTTAACAGTTTCAAATTGTCAAGCAATAATCTTTTATGGATGATATGGAAATATTAAAGGGAGGTAATTTTTTGTTGAATGTTGACAATCAAAGTTTCCATCTACACAATCTGTATTCTGTTTTTTGTGACACTTTGATAAAGAACATATAGAGAATATTGTCTCGGACAAATTTCGGTAATTTTCTTAGATTTAATTCGTTTTTTTGTGGCCAAAATGCATGTTTTAAGAAAAAGGGGGCTAACTGCCTTGTGTACTGAACTTTTCAAAAACATCTGTGTTTGGACTATTGTTGGCGTCTATCTTATTCTTCTTAAAACATCATTATTTTTTTCCTGTTTTGCTGTCAGACAATCAGCGTCAACATCAGCGGAAATTTCTTTTTTTGTTCAGTATAAAAGAACGAGGTAATAAGTCGTGGCCACGAAATAAGTCGAGGCCACGACATAATAAGTAATAAGTCGTGGCCACGAGATAATAAGTCGTGGCCACGAGATAAATAAGTCGTGGCCACGACATAATAAGTCCTGACGACATAATAAGTCGTGACCACGACTTAATAACTCGTGGCCACGAGATAAATTATTTTTCTCACATGTCACGTCTATGCCACCGTACATATCTGAATTTCCATTGAATTATTTTAAGGGGATTTTGAGATTTGATGAAGCACTCAAATTAAAAAAAAATACTAAGTTGAAAAAAGGACATACTTCTGCTCAGGGAGTATACTTACTCCCTGTTCTGCTTAACTGCGTAATAGAATATTGGCAGTCAAATTTCATAGAATTCCTTGAAGGGGTTCGCGTTGATGAAAAATTAAATATTTATATAAATAAAAAGGAGACAATTCTGTTTATAAGAGTTATGGCAGACCTTTTAGTTTAAACTTATTTATTTTACATCGATTGTAACGAAAGCTCTCTGAACTTATTGTCTTTCTGGGTAGAACCAATACTAAGCCAATGCAGATAAAATGTCTTGCTCAGGGACACAACACATATGGACATGCCGCGGATCGAACCCACGACTTTCTGATCCTGGGTCCAACGCCCTACCATGATCCTGGGTCCAACGCCCTACCATTAGACCACAGCGATCCACTTCAGGCATTTTATGTCAGTGAATATAAGTGTAAAGTTCCATTGAATTGCTTCATAACCTATAAGTAATTTAGGGTTGCGGCAAAGACACAAAAGTCGGATGCATTTGATCTTTGACCTATTAGTGTGGCATTGACCTTTGATGTGCAGACCTAGATTCTTGCACGTAACACCTTCTCATTGTGCTGAACATTTCTGTATATTAGGGGGCACTCCTCAGTTTCGCACGAATGTCCAATGATGTAAATCAGAAATAAATCAACTAAGCATCTTTTAGGTCCATGGATGGTATTTATACTAATTATGAAGTGAATGTTCGATGTTTTTTTCAGTATTGATTACTTCTAAGTTTATTTTGGTGCATTGGAATAAGTAGTAAATGGGTCTCTTGGGCCCCACAACTGCGCATGCGCGGAAGTGACGTATTCAGATGATGAAATATGGCGAAATGACGCAATATTCACGTCATATGTCTCCAGCTCAAAAAAGAGCAATCGTAAAATGAGACAAAGCAACGTCCGAACTAGAGACATCGTCAAGAAATGGCTGTCAAACTGTGAGTACGACCCATGTTTTAGCTATTTTTTTTATTGTTTTAAGACATGAACTGACAAATCGGAGAATGTCATGCTCCGGGTATAATCCAGGAACGTCCGTAAAACCCACGATTTGTTCCATATAATGGCTTACCTTTGTTGAAGAACTTTTCTTCCGTGACCGGTAAGCTTGTTTACATGACAAATTTCGACATTCTTGTGTAGTTTAGTCCGAGTTCTATACATTAAACATATTGTAGCATCATATATTGGTCCAATATGATGAATTAGCACCACAAATACATAGGAAAAGGCATTACTCGGAGCTGATTTTTTTATAAGAGCTAGAGACAACATACGAGAGCTGGAGACAAAACAGGGAGCTAGAGTCGATGCAATACTATTGCATACCATAATAAAACTATTAAACCAATTTTAAAAATCAGAAACTACCAATACCCCCACCATACTGTAAATCTTAAGAGCTCAGTGTTGTATCAATTGAATTTTGTATAAAAAAAAAATCCCACCACATGAGCTATTTCTTCAAGTTGTTTTCTTCCTTTGTCAGTACTGTTTGATGTTTCATTCTTCATAAAATAGATATCTATTTAACCAACGGCCATATTAGAAGGCAGTGCGTTTTATAAACTGTCTTAACTAGGGGCACACTTTGTACCGGAGCTTAAGTCCTGTTTATTGTTTTGCTATGCGACCTATCATAAAGATGATATAACGGGTGGTATCACGCAATTTAGAATCATTGGTAGTTGTAATGATGATTTAGTATACAACATGTATAACATAGCATACCCAAGTAAATTTGAAATAACACCGGTACATCATTTATGACATGGATAAAAATGTAAATATATAGAGGTAATGTATTGAGTGATCGTTTATGTATATTGAATACAATAACGAGTTTTCTAAAATGATATTAAACGGGTAACATGCTAATAAATACAATTATTGTACACTCAAAGTTATTGTTCTATTAATATTGTAACTCTAAATGTCACAATATGAGGTAATTATAGCTGACGTCTTAGTGTATATAGCGCTATTAAATATATGGCATGGCGTCATTATCCGTCATATTACTCTTGCGTGTTTTACCCTCAAACGGTTTTGCTTACGTCACACTAGAAACAGGATTGTGGACGAGTAATAACTATTTCAAACATCTTGTACTCTAACTTCCTTGCCCTTGTACCTACTTTGAAAATTATTTTATTGCGATGTTTTCAGATGACGATTTTTAAAGGCAGACGATGAAAGTCATGGACACTTGCTCTGGGAAGAAACGTTTACATCGAAAACAATCACTATTTAATTTTGAAAGTCCAGTTAACTTAGTACACCAGCGAAAACAACAAATAAAAGAAAACATATTCCAGGAAGTTCAGCCAAAACAGTTAATAAATTGTCACGTAAGAATACATTATTTTCACCTATAAAAGCTTCGTGTTCTCACAAAATATCAAAAAGATCATTACAATTTTCATTCGAAGATGTCGAATCTGAAACGGAAACGGAAAATGAGACATTTTTATACTCTATGGATTCTTTTGATAGTGATAGCTCGGAGAAAGAAATATAGACTCAGATGGAATGCAATGAAAGCATTCCAGAAAATGTCGTGAATGAGAATACATCTGTTTCGGATCTTTGGAATGATGTGTTACCAGTTTTGGAAGAGGGACACATTAAGGATGACTTCACTACGTTTCTGAAACTTATTACATCAACATCAAATGTTTGTTCTATTTATAGATACATGTTTACAGTTTCACGATAATACGGATTCTGCGTAAGTTGGAAATATTTGGTATAAATTTAATAAATACATCACATTCAATTCATTTATTGTTTAGCGAACATATATACCGGGTGTATCGCTTCGTAGAAACCTACGATTAATTCGAATGTCACGATATCATCAGTCTCTTTCGATGATAAACCACCACTCCAAATACATGAGTTTTAAGTAATACTTCTAAATGCATCGACTCTAGCTCCCTGTTTTGTCTCCAGCTCTCGTATGTTGTCTCTAGCTCTTATAAAAAAATCAGCATAACTCTCCGAGTAATGCCCTTTCCTGTGTATTTGTGGTGCTCAATTGTTTCTATCATCATATTGGACCAATATATGATGCTACAATATGTTTAATGTGTAGAACTCGGACTAAACTACACAAAAATGTCGAAATTTGCCATGTAAACAAGCTTACCGGTCACGGGAGAAAAGTTCTACAAGAAAGGTAAGCCATTATATGGAACAAATCGTGTGTTTACGGACGTTCCTGGATTATACCCGGAGCATGACATTCTCGATTTGTCAGTTCATGTCTTAAAACAATAAAAAATAGCTAAAACATGGGTCCTACTCACATTTTGACATCCATTTCTTGACGATGTCTCTAGCTTGGATGTCGCTTTGTCTCATTTTACGATTGCTCTTTTTTGAGCTGGAGACACTGTTTAGTAGGCGTGATATTGCGAAATAGCTATGTTTCTGCCGATTGTGAAATATTTCTATTTTAAGGACATACCAAGAACAGACACGTTTCAAGGCGTTGCGAAATAATATTATGTTTAAAATGATCAGACAGACGAATTTCTGAACGAGGTATTTCTACTCCCAGTTTCAGAGATCCTTTATCAGAATAAAAAATCTTCAATAACAGTAAAAAGAAATATAAAAAGATCGGACAGGGAAAGTAGCATTCAAGGAGGACAGTCCACCACAAAACACAGAAACAAACACGCAAACAGACAAACAAGAAGGCAAAAGCAATAATAAATGCAAACGACATCACAAACACAAAAGGGTTGACAATAGGGCTACCGCCTTGGAACGGTCAGTGGCAAAGTAGGTCACTGGGCATGCTATTAAGCAAATTAGGCTCAGTAAGAGTGACTTATCCAGTGTGTACTGTTTTATCAATAAACACAGGTGATATGTGAACTTCTGTGTGATGAAATATTACTGAATTAAAACTCGTACTGCACGTGTGTTCTGCTAAAGTACCTCAGCATGATTTTACGATTTAACACCTGTTAAATTGTTCCTTTGACAAGTACATCGAATTTCTTATTCAGTTTTAGGGTAAACTGATTTAAACTCGTAAATCTAAATGAAGTTCTTAAAAAAATAATTCTGTGAGTATCTGATGAATCAGCGCTGTATGTGGTTATACCTGTCTAACAGACACAGATTGCCATTTCTTTAAGGGTTTAAGGATTCGTTAAGCGCGTACACGAGTTAACTAAGCTGTATATCAATTATGTTTTTAAAGCAATACTGTATCGTATTATCTCTGAAATAACGTGTGTTTTTTCCGTTGAATTATTGAAGAAATGTGATTTTAGATAATTCAGTTTAACATTAAACGAGACGAAGTGACTTCTTAGAGTTGAAAATATACGGACATTTGCTTAATCGATGAAATAGTAACACACTGATATTGATTAACTATTTTTATTGTAAAATGTATACACAGCGTTTTAAACATATTTAAAGTTTACAGTAATTGTTTCTGCACGTAGAAATCAGTCAATCTGTTGTCACAAAATGTCACGGGTAGAGCGTACTGGTCGTACATAGCACTTGTAAGTTATCGGTTACACCCAAATCTATTGTTCGAGTTGAAACAATTTCACAATATTCATGATCTATTCATGTAACACGTAAAAGCGTGCACATTTTAAGTGGCCGCCAGAGAGGCCGTGTCATAAGTTTAGTTTTGTGCTAATGCATGTAACGTATAGGTATATTTTCCTTAAACGGCAAAATTGAATAAGGGGCCTCTCGTGTAGATTCAATACTGCAGATTTAGCCACGTTTGTCACGGACTGAACGGGGGAAATAATGATTTGGGCGTAATGTTTGCTATAAAACCCATTGTCTTCTAGCTCTCGCCGGGATGATCAATAGTGCTTTGTTGGAACAGAGATTGGACGGCAAATTTCATAGGCAACATGTGGTTAGTAATTTTATTAAACTGTTATCGTACATTTGTATTCAGTGGGCGGCGCCATCTTGTTTGGCGGTTACGACATCCGGTTAGCATTGATGTTTCTTAAACATAACTTTAGACTAGCATATGATTTTGAAGTTACTTTATTAGATGTAATTATTGTAATTGATCATTAATTGTAAAACAATATTAATTTGATAACAGTGGATAATAGGTGCATTAGTTAACGTTGGCGTATAACTCAGTGATTGTAATACACGAGTGTTAACATTATTTAACAATGAGATGAGTGACAAGAATAAATGCGTGCATGCATAACTCAGTGAGTGTAATATATGAGTTATTTGATCATGTTTATATTACATGTATTAGGGGCATTGATTAACAGCGACGTACATAGCGTATACATGGCGTTGTAGAATATGTATACATTGCTACTCATCATTAGTACAGCTTACATATATTGATTGAATAATGATTTGTTTGGGTAATGATAATTATGCAAGATTGTTATGTTTGTCAACCGACATCTAAAACGTATGTATAATTACAGCCTAAGCCATCCAGGATATAAGCCATCCAGGGTTGGACTAAGCCATCCAGGATATAAGCCATCCAGGGTTGGAGTAAGCCATCTAGGTTTGGATATCCAGGAGTGGAGCTTAGCTTCCACGATTAACGTTACAAGCGGTGGAGACGGTCCCCGTACCTGCGCAGCCAGGTTTACTAACGACAACCCCCGGGACACAAGGTGGGCCCGTTACCAATCCTCACTGGAGGAATATCCCTCACAATCTCAGTGGAGATTAACTATCATTGCATCGCGTCATCAACCCTTACAGAAGGCATTTGATGACAATCATCCATTGAATTCGCGCATCATCATCTTCATGAGCTCTCGCGCATCACAGTTATCGCGCTAGATCAACATTGTTATAGCTTTAACAACACTTTAGTGTCTTAGACATTCAGTATTTATAACAATACTAAGAACGTCTTAAACGTTCATGAGAACATTCTTTTCATAGTTCATTTGTGTATTCGCTTGTTTTTTTTAGATAATTGTATATATATTAAACATATTTTAAAAGTTGCATTAAACTTATGTAAATGCATTCACCGTCATTGATTCTTTCCTGAGTTAGCCCAACCACTAAGGTCATCCTGTGACAACTGGTTTTCAGAGTAGTGGGATTTTGGGCGACTACGGAGGGAAAGAATCAATAAGTGATCTTTATTATGATATACTAAATCTCTACTTATTATTTTAGAATTGTGTACCACCCTCTGATCCATCAAGGCGACTGTCGACGATCACGGCCACAGCTTGGAAGTCAAGACACGACAAGGGTAGGGTGAGTCCAAACTGTTGTTTTGTCCGTTCTTTCCTGGGCGCGAGGTCGCAGTGGTCTACACGAGTGGGTCTGAGGCACTTTTGCTCAATAATTTGGGTGTTTGTTTTTACCTCCCTTGATATACACATAGTATCCAATTAGGTTGGCGAACAAGACGTTCTACTCATGTTGTGACACTCGAGTATGGGAGAAGGAAATATACATGTACATGTTATACACATTTCGATGATTGTTTAAGGTTTATGTCCAATATCAAATTAAGATATTTTATGTAGTGTATATGTTTTGTGGAATCTAGATACTATCTATACATAACCGTTAGTAGTTAGCGCTAGTACACATGTGTATGTAACTTGTCCTATGATGATGCCCAGGTATTTACTGAGGACACAGTGACTTACCATTAGTAGTTAGTTGAGTAGAATTATTAGTGACGTGTGTATTGTAATTATTGTAGTGTGTAGTTCACAATGTCTATAACCATGACGTCCATAAAGGATCTTACGGAAATGGGTAAGGAGTTGGGGTATGCTGGTGAGGAGCTTAGAACCTTTGTTAAAGACGAACAGGCTAGGGAAAGGGAATTTAGACTTAAGGAAAGAGAATTAGCAAAGCAGGAAAGAGATGAAGAAAGTAGACTAGTTAAAGATAAGCTAGAATTAGAAAGTAGATTAGCTAAAGAGAAGCGAGATGAAGAAAGTAGACTAGCCACAGAGAAGTTAGAATTAGAAGATAGGTTAGCTAAAGAGAAGTTAGAATTAGAAAGTAGAATAGTAAGGCAGAAGCAAGAGTTAGAACATGAGAGGTTCGAAACTGATGGTAGACTAGCTAAGGCTAAGATGATAATGGAAAGGGAGCAAAAAGAGTTTGATCATAAGTTAGCTTTAGAGTTGGAAGCAGCTAAGACACATAGTAAGGAAAGTAAAACTGAAGGGAAAGGTAGTTATTCTGGGAAGTTAAAAGGTTCGAAGTTACCATACTTTGATGCTGACAAAGATAACATGGACAGTTACTTGTTACGGTTCGAGCGTTATGCTGAGTTACAGGAATGGACCAAAGATAAGTGGGCAGTTCATTTAAGTGCGTTATTGAGAGGCAAGGCCTTAGATGTATTTTCTAGATTACCTAATGTAGATGCTCTTGACTATGACAAGTTAAAGGATGCTCTTTTAAAGAGATTTGAGTTAACTGAAGAAGGTTTTAGAAAGCGCTTTAGAGCTTGTCTGCCTGAGAAAGGCGAGTCATTTATTCAGTTTATTAGTAGGTCTAGAAATTACTTAGATAGGTGGTAAGAGTTAGGGAAGGTAGCGCAGACTTATCAGGGCTTCATAGATTTCTTGTTGCGGGACCAGCTATTCAATGTTTGTAGTAGAGATCTGTTCTTATTTCTTAAAGAAAGAAAACTAACTAGTGTAAATGAAATGGCAACTCAAGCAGATCAGTTTGCCGAGGCTAGAGGTGGAGCTCATAATGTAGTGTCGAAAGACAGAACTTTTAGAGATAGGCAAGGGGACGATCATAAACAGAAAGGCCAGAGTGGAAACTATAGAGGTGGAGGTAGTTCGATGGGTGCTCGAGGAGGTAGCAATAGTGGTAACATAGGTAGACCTTTTATTCGTTGTCGTCACTGTAATGGGAATCATGCTTCACATGAGTGTAGGAAAGCGGTGAAAGTGTCCGCTGTCGTAGACAATTTTAGTGAAAATAGTAGAGTGGACAACAATGTAGGGAGTCAGAACCAAGGTTTTAACAACCCATGGAATTTCGGTAGAAGTAGAGGTGGTCAAAACCGAGGTAGAGGTAGAGGCAGAGGTAGTAATAGTCCGGTTATTAAAACCGAGAGTAGTAGCTGTTGTGTTAAAGCGGATGGTGTAATGGCGAAGATCTGAACATGTCTCTTTCCGTATGCAAATCTTCCAACGGCAGATGGTAGAGTGAATGGCACGGACGTAATTGTAATGAGGGATACAGGTTGTACAGGTGTGGTAGTTAGGCGTAGTTTAGTTACGGATGACCAGTTGGTAGGTAAACAGTCACCGTGTATGTTGTTAAATAAGTCGGTAGAGCACGTGCCAATAGCGAGAATAGATGTAGATACACCTTTCTTTAAAGGGACTACAGAGGCACTATGTATGGATGACCCGATGTATGATTTAACGATAGGGAACATAGAAGGTTCAGCACTTCCGGTAATGTCCGATTTTAGAAGTAGCATAAATAATGCCGTAGAGACTAGAGCCCAGGTTCAGAAGCAAGCTCAGGCTTATAGAAAATTAAAGGTTCCTGCAGCCGTAGGTGACATATCTAAAGCGGAGTTTATAGAAGCACAAACTCAAGACGAGTCATTAGGTCCCTGTAAGGTGAAGGCCAAGGATGGTGTAGTGAAGAAGTGTAAAGGGTCCGGTAGTTGTAAGTTTGTACATAAGAATAGGTTATTGTACAGAGAATTTGAAGATAGTGGTAGTAGACAGTTTCACCAATTAGTGGTACCTACCCAGTATAGAACGACAGTGCTTAAGGTAGCTCATGAGTCGATTATGGGAGGTCATTTAGGCGTAAAGAAAACGTCAGATAGAGTATTGGCAGAATTTTATTGGCCAGGCGTTAGTGGAGATGTAACTAGGTATTGTAGGTCCTGCGATGTATGCCAAAGGACAGTACCAAAAGGTCGAGTGACCAAAGTACATTTAGGTCAGATGCCACTGATAGATACACCATTTAAGCGGGTAGCCGTAGACATAGTTGGACCAATTTTTCCAGTGTCGGATAGGAAAAATAGGTACATTTTAACCATGGTAGACTATGCAACTAGGTATCCGGAGGCAGTAGCATTGCCCTCAATTGAAACTGAGAGAGTAGCTGAGGCATTAGTTGATATGTTCAGTAGGCTAGGTGTACCAGAGGAAATGCTGACTGATTGTGGGTCACAGTTTACGTCAGAACTTATGGCTGAAGTAAGCAGGTTATTGTCTTTGCGTCAAATCATGACAACACCATATCACCCTATATTTAACGGGTTAGTCGAACGATTTAACGGGACGTTAAAGCAAATGTTACGGCGTATGTGTACCGAGAGACCCAAAGATTGGGACACGTATCTCAATGCTTTATTGTTTGCATTTAGAGAGGTTCCACAAGAGAGTTTAGGATTTTCTCCGTTTGAGTTATTGTACGGTAGGTCAGTTAGAGGTCCCATGAGGATTCTTATAGAGATGTGGGCAGGTGAAGTAGATAGTGATGAGGTTAAGACTACATATCAGTATGTTTTAGATCTGAAGGAGAAACTAGAGGAGACTTGTAAGATAGCTCAAAGTCAGTTAGTTAAGGCAAGTACCAAGTATAAACGGTACTATGACCAGAAAGCTAGAGCTAGGAAGTTTAAGATAGATGACCAGGTGTTACTGTTACTCCCGACCGACAATAACAAGTTGTTATTACAATGGAAAGGTCCGTTTTACGTTAGAGGGATAGTGAACACTATGGATTACCGGATCGAGATAAACGGAAAGTTAAAGACCTTTCATGCGAATATGCTGAAAGAGTATATCAGTAGAACCGATAATGTGCAACAAGGGGTGTTAACCGTAGTTAATGTTGCAGTTAATGAGGATAGTGAGGAAGACAGTAGTGAGGACACTAGTCCCATGTATTTTCCCACTAGTGTAGGTAAGGAGACAGCAGCCGATGTAGACATGTCGGGCATGCTTAGTGTAGCAGAGAAACGAGAGGTAAGTCGTTTAGATTCTGAGTGTAGTACTGTTCGGTCCGATAAGTCGAGACCAACAGATGTAGTGCAGTGTAGCTTTAAGCACACTTTAGCAAAGCCGATTAGGGAAACGAGAGACCCTACGCCATTTCGCAAACAGTATACTGGTAATGCGATGGATGCAATGTGTAAAGTTGGAGTTCTGGTAGTGGCAGGAAGTAGTGTTATTAGCAACAGTAGAGTCGGTGTAATAGACCGTGGAAAGGACAATATTGGGGCAGAATATTTAAGCCGCCGCACATAATGACCGGTTTAATACAATAGTGTATTGCAGTGTATTGTACAATAGTAGTATATGTTACGACAGGGTAGTGTACAATTGTAGAATAGTGTTGAAATTGTAATTACATATTATAGTTAGGTTATAACCTCAGTAGTAATAGTTAACATACTCAAGCGATTGAGCGATCAGCTTGTACGTTTTGTCGCTCATTTGCTCAGAAGAATTAATAGTTTCTTAACGTGTAAATATTAATTATCATTTTGTTGAATTTTAAAAGTGTAGCACTTTCTTTAAGTGGGGAGATGTTGTCACAAAATGTCACGGGTAGAGCGTACTGGTCGTACATAGCACTTGTAAGTTATCGGTTACACCCAAATCTATTGTTCGAGTTGAAACAATTTCACAATATTCATGATCTATTCATGTAACACGTAAAAGCGTGCACATTTTAAGTGGCCGCCAGAGAGGCCGTGTCATAAGTTTAGTTTTGCGCTAATGCATGTAAACGTATAGGTATATTTTCCTTAAACGGCAAAATTGAATAAGGGGCCTCTCGTGTAGATTCAATACTGCAGATTTAGCCACGTTTGTCACGGACTGAACGGGGGAAATAATGATTTGGGCGTAATGTTTGCTATAAAACCCATTGTCTTCTAGCTCTCGCCGGGATGATCAATAGTGCTTTGTTGGAACAGAGATTGGACGGCAAATTTCATAGGCAACATGTGGTTAGTAATTTTATTAAACTTTTATCGTACATTTGTATTCAGTGGGCGGCGCCATCTTGTTTGGCGGTTACGACATCCGGTTAGCATTGATGTTTCTCAAACATAACTTTAGACTAGCATATGATTTTGAAGTTACTTTATTAGATGTAATTATTGTAATTGATCATTAATTGTAAAACAATATTAATTTGATAACAGTGGATAATAGGTGCATTAGTTAACGTTGGCGTATAACTCAGTGATTGTAATACACGAGTGTTAACATTAGTTAACAATGAGATGAGTGACAAGAATAAATGCGTGCATGCATAACTCAGTGAGTGTAATATATGAGTTATTTGATCATGTTTATATTACATGTATTAGGGGCATTGATTAACAGCGACGTACATAGCGTATACATGGCGTTGTAGAATATGTATACATTGCTACTCATCATTAGTACAGCTTACATATATTGATTAAATAATGATTTGTTTGGGTAATGATAATTATGCAAGATTGTTATGTTTGTCAACCGACATCTAAAACGTATGTATAATTACAGCCTAAGCCATCCAGGATATAAGCCATCCAGGGTTGGACTAAGCCATCCAGGATATAAGCCATCCAGGGTTGGAGTAAGCCATCTAGGTTTGGATATCCAGGAGTGGAGCTAAGCTTCCACGATTAACGTTACAAGCGGTGGAGACGGTCCCCGTACCTGCGCAGCCAGGTTTACTAACGACAACCCCCGGGACACAAGGTGGGCCCGTTACCAATCCTCACTGGAGGAATATCCCTCACAATCTCAGTGGAGATTAACTATCATTGCATCGCGTCATCAACCCTTACAGAAGGCATTTGATGACAATCATCCATTGAATTCGCGCATCATCATCTTCATGAGCTCTCGCGCATCACAGTTATCGCGCTAGATCAACATTGTTGATGTAACCTATCAAACTGTTGGATGTATTGTACAAACGAAAATCTGCTTGATGTGACCGAAATAAAAGTTATTGGGGGACATTTGTAAAGAAAAACAAATTACAGTATCTTTTTTATATCTTATTGTATTATTAGTATGCAGAGTATATGACAATAAAAATGTAGAATAAAATAGTATTGTCTCTGTCGTTTATTGAATCTAATCAATCGATACATCAGTCTTCCTCATGAATGAGTGAGACGAGTTGTCCTCTTTGTTTCTTCATCCACATAACGTGTTCTGTTCTGTTTCATATTTCTTCTTTCTGTAATTATTTTCCTGACATTTTTGTCAAATCTGTAAAACTAACATTGATGAGCCTGCGTGCACGGCGTGTCTATTTATAACTCAAACTGTTTAATGAATGGAAAAGGATACTACTGTTTCTACTACTACTACTACTACAACTGCTACTACTAATACTACTACTACTACTACTACTACTACTACTACTACTGCTGCTATGCTATTATTATTTCTAATAATGTAAACATGTGGAGGAGGAGGAGGAAGTAGGAGGAGGAGGGAGGAGCTGCCAGGGTACTGGGAGGGTACTATGAGGGTACTGTCAGGGTACTGTGAGGATACTGGGAAATTATAAAACAAATGCAGTAAATAAGAACAAGTGTCTATAAAACTTCGAAAACCTTTTTAGCATGTTGTGCGGGGTTGGGTTATCTTAAAGAAATGGGACTGAAGTTGTACAGAAAATGCTTTTTGATACTTTTATTTGGTATAGAAACATGGGAAATTTTATTGTCTTCTAAAAAATATATGACACAATGATGGCATGATTTATTTTTTCTCATTGATTCAGGCTAAGTGCTCGTCATGGGTTTAATTATTGAGAAATGCACATTAAATTGTGGAGTGCCCCCTTAACATCCCATTTATAGTTTAGGAATTACTAACGGAGACATGTTTTTAGTTGATCTTCGACCTTCAATTGTTGACACTGACCTTTGAGGTATTGACCTGGTTCTTCCACGTGACATACTTGCTCATTGTACCTAACGTTTATGTTAAGTTTCATCAAATTTCATTCAGTATCTCAAAGTGAAACATTGACCTTAAAGGTACGGACCCGATTATTGCGCGCTACACACCTTCTCATTGTTATTGACATGTGTGCGAAGTTTCATGACATATTCCATTCAGTATGTCATACTTGTGTAGTTGCAACATCATGCTTTACAATCTGGCAGGATCGGCATGAAGACAGGGTTGGCATAAAGGCAGGGTCGGCATGAAGGGGTTTCTTTAAAATTTAAACTAATGACAAGTGGTCAGTTAGCATATGCGTTTTGGGGCCACAGACACATCATTGCAATCATTTGCATCCAAAACCGATGGCAAACATGTCCTCAATTTGCGGGTAATTTAGTTCAGAAGCGGTCAAGGACTTGGAAGCATATGCTATCGATTTTCCTTCTTGCATGATAGTAGCCATGAGACCAAATTTACTTGCAATGGTTCAAAGAGTCAGTGGCTTGTTACAATCATAACACGAACTGATTTGATTTGGCCCAGTGATTATCTCTTTGACCTTTTAAAATGCTTCTGCTTGAGGCCTGTCCCAGGAAATCTCATTATCTTTTGACAATAGTTTACGCATGGGAATTGTTACCTCAGCCACATTTGGTGGGAAACGTGATATGCCTATAACTGTTTCCAGTTCTGACTTGTTGTTAGAGTGTTGCTTACCTCCTATAGCCATGAACTTGGCAGGGTCCTGTGTCAGACGGTCTGTCAACACAATGTGACCAACATAATGAACATGGGGAACACCGACCATACGTTTGTCATCGTTCAAACGAGACAGCGTTGTAAAACGGCTTTTAGATTTGTAGTTAGTAGTACCTGCTTTTCTTGAAAACGAGTATGTCGTCTTCTACGAGTATTGCAACGGCACCGTTTAGCCTTCAATGCAGTCGTCTATTTTACTCAGAAATTCATCACCAGCTGACTTAAACCGGAAAGGAAGCCTGAAGTATCAGTATCTACCAAACATGGCGGATCCAGGATTTCAGCTTTTTTTGGGGTGGGGGGGGGGGGGGGGGTGTGGGGGGCGGGGGGCGGCTATTATATTCCTACATGCTTTTCCTGAAAACGAGTATGTCGTACCTTCAATGCATTCGTCTGTTTTACTCTGAAATTCATCACCAGCTGACTTAAACCGGAAAGGAAGTGGTATTCAGGGGCGGATCCAGGATTTCAGCTTTGGGGTGGAGTGGGGGGCGTAATATTTTGGTCAATTTTCGGGTACGTATCTAGCCTTATAAAACGGTTGCGGTAGTGCATTGATAGGGTAAAAAAGTCCGTTTTCAAATAAAATGATTTAACAATGTGTTAATTAAACCACTCATTAGCCATTATGCGTCGAGCGAGCGAAGCGAGCTAGAAACAATTTTATACTGAGGGCGTGCATCGAAATTGTTTGATATTTTATCTACAGTAACATGGACATACATGTATAATCCGGACCTTTGAAACCTTCGGTAGAATGTCTTCTAGAATTCTCGTGTCTGAGTGAGGACGAATGATGCTGTTATTAAGCGGCCGTTTGCGCCATAAAGTATTTTTAGCGCGCATGCGTGCGTACTTGGGTGTGTATGTGTGATTTGAAGTTTTAACGACGGAATGTGTTTATTTTATTGTTTCTCCACCAATATTCCATCTGGTTATCCCGGTATCCACAAATAATAATTCGGTTATCCAAAATTAATAATGGTATTTCATGAATTGTATAATAGAATCAGTAATCCAATATAATAACAAAGCAAGGATAATTTCAACGGTTTTGGAAATCCAAGTGTGTTTCGTAGGTCCGTTCTCATTCAAAGACAAAATTATTATATCCTTATTTAAAAAAAACAACAGTAATAGTAGAAAACACCTTCTAAATAAATCAACCAATGAAACACAATAACATAATTGTGTATGGTAGGTGCATGTGCGACAGATCTTAAGACTATCTGGAAGTATTTTTAATAATGACTCATGGCTGACATGCTTGTACAAATGATTATTTTATGGCGTCTTATCAATAATAAGAAACAAACAGGGGCGTTCCTGTGGCTAATTTAGGTATACGCACCATCGAGTTTTGGATTCACAAATGTGCCTAACCCCACTATACCTTCAGTTTTTATTGCATTTTTCGCATTTTTAGAGCCTTTTTTATTTGTTTGCTTCTTTAATAGCCTGTACGCACGTGCGTCAGTGCGTATGCCCAGGAACGCCTCTGACAAAGCCTTGTTAAAACTATATAATGGTTGGACACGTGTGCCTCAAGTTGCAATGGTTGGACACGTGTGCCTCAAGTTGCAATGGTTGGACAAGTGTGCCTCAAGTTGCAATGGTTGGACACGTGTGCCTCAAGTTGCAATGGTTGGACACGTGTGCCTCAAGTTGCAATGGTTGGACACGTGTGCCTCAAGTTGCAATGGTTGGACACGTGTGCCTCAAGTTGCAATGGTTGGACACGTGTGCCTCAAGTTGCAATGGTTGGACACGTGTGTCTCAAGTTGCAATGGTTTGACACGTGTGCCTTAAGTTGCAAAATACAGTTAAAGACGCTTTTATAGAGCATACCGTAAAGATAACAAAAATGAGATAACAAACAATGAGATAACAAACAATGAAGCCAAATGTCGCTTTTGAAATAGTTATAAGCAATATGCCAAATTAAGAAATTAAATGAATTTTACAACAGATATAAATCATATTGATAAAACATATTGATAAAACATACCGTACCTTAATAGTTGCTATGAATATTACACTATATTATACAACATATAGTTTACTTAAAAGCTATAGAAATCATTCATGTTTTCTAAAATGTTTAAAAATATATCAAAAATAATTGAGCAAATATTAGCTTCATAATAACATTCCGGGCCATGTTCAAAGTTTATGCTGACTTAAAAACACACACATTTCAATGAGTATTAGAAACAAAACCACTTTTAAATCTTTTGAGAATAAAAGTATACATGTAGTTAAAGGGAATGTAGCGACACAGCCAAACAGCTCTATTATTATTAGCAAAATCGGATGATAAACACAAAAGATATGACCATTTATAGATTGTTCTAAAACGAATATGGGAGCCGATATTTTTAGAACTATGACGTCATAGTTCCATATTACCGTATATGGAATATTGATAAATATCATTTAAAACAAAGAAAATCACTGCAAATGAATGATTTGTTTTTACTGGTCCTATAAAGCATTATTGCCATTAGGTATTACATATTTTTCATAAAGCTGCTGTCATTTTTTCCCTATAAATCAGTAATTTTTCATATTTATAAATATTTCATATATGGCCATTTAGAACTGTGATGTCATAGCTCCCATAATGGCCGCTTCAATATCCCTTTCAACAGAAACTTCAAATGATCATATCTTCTTTGTTTATCATCCGATTTTGATCAATCTTTCACCCTTATTTAAGTTTTTCAGAACTCTCAATAATAAAGATGGTTTGGCTGTGTCGCTACATTCCCTTCAACTTTATTTCAACATCTTATATGGCTGTAAATGTTCACTCTGTACTCAGCAGTCTATTGACACTATTTATACGAAGTCTTTCGTAATGCGCAATTCCTACCCTGAACAGGTTTCGCATTGGTTTTGTGTAAGCGGTTTGGAAAGCTGCACAGCATAGCATGGAATTATTGCCACAGAGTAAACGTTTCCATCTGCAGGGCAGTTGCTTTTGTCGTGAAACTCCTCGCTTCCACATTTATGACAGGTGAGTTTCCGGGAATGTCCCATCGCACCGTAACCTGGTGATACTGGAATGTTCACTTCCAACCTTGCAGCCTCTCATCTTTTCTATAGAACATCTTCCAGTTAATTTTAATTACTCACGTGCGAATCTCAACTGATTTTCTTAGTTTAAATATCTTTTAGAATAGTTGTTTGATAAGTAATTTGTTTTGACCAATAGTTTGTAAAAACATTTTGTTTGTTTGTTTAATGTCCCTATCCGCCACCAACAGGCACACTTTACAGCAGATATACACTTTGTTTCCAAACGAGGAAAACATACATACATCACTTACATATACTGAAAGGAAAAAGAAACGCATAATGGGTATTTCCGTTATATATTGATTGTTTAATATGCTACTGCTAATCGAATGGTACAGGGCGATATTAGGCATGTCCTTTCAGAAAGAAGGTTTAAACAGCACCGATCACACCAATGGTAACCCTTTTAAAGTGTCATTATCGACAGAATGCGCATTTGGCTCAAGCAGGTGAACAAACATAGGCTTTACACGTTGCAATCTCTTACCATTAAACACAATACTGAAATGGCTTGACTTTTTCAAGCGAAACTTCAACATTTATGAATTTCGTGTAACAATGTATACTTTGCGTAAAAGGTCTACTACGTGACAGAGTTGTCCTTTCTGTAATTAGTGGTAACCCCTTTTTGCACAAAACACGTTGAGATATATTTGGAATATTACTTGGAATTAGGCGTTTGTTATAGTGTAGTATAGGCATTTTTTGATTATGCGTTTGTTTGTCAGTTCATTAATACTATTCAATAAAGCAGTAATGCAGAAGCGTGAATGAAAGCTCGGCTCGTTAAGTTTGTTTCAGCTAACTATTCTTTTTTCCCCCCACAGTATCTAGTCCACGAATCAAGCTCGGCTCGTTAAGTTTTTTTCAGCTAACTATTCTTTTTCCCCCACAGTATCTAGTCCACGAATCAAGCTCGGCTCGTTAAGTTTGGTTCAGCTAACTATTTTTCCCCCCCACAGTATCTAGTCCACGGATCATGTATGCGGCTTTCTCAGCGGCCATTATTATAGGTGCGTTAATGTTTCCTGTGGTAATATTAGGGAACACCGACGCGTCTACAACCCTTAGTCCTTGTAAGCCCTTAAAACGAAGTTGAGGATCCACAACAGTGGTGGGATCAGTTTCAGCCCCCATTTTTGCATGTACACAAAGGGTGATACACATTTAACGCTAGGTGGCGTACGAAAAATTCCCAGTATACATCCGACCGGAACTCGTGATCGGCTCAGATTGACAACTTCATTTGATTAATATAAACTCCAAGTTTCGCCATTGTTGGTGTTTGTTCTTCCCACAGACGGATGCCTTTGACAACGTCCCTTTTATCCGTCAAGTACCTTGGGTCTATAACGGGATAATCAAACGGATCCGTACTGCGCATTTGTATTGATCCGGTGCTCTTTGGGTGCGTCAGGCTTAAAGAAGAAGTCAACCCGTGAATGTTTTCTTTTTCCGCTAAATACTCCTTTGCGACATTTTCCTTTAAATTAAAATCATTGTTAGCATAGAACCTGCTAAAATAAATAACTTGTATATCCGGGTAAGTAGTTTCTGTTTTAGATTTATCAAAGTGCCAAAATCCAAAGCCTTCGCTTAAACCGATCGACATTGGACCAGCACCGAAAACATAATACTGAAGTTGACTCCACCAACTGTCTGATACCTCTTTGGTTAAACTGTATGGTTTATTTATTTTGCTGAACATGTGTAGCAACTGATGATCTTGTAAATTCTGCCCGACTGGTAAATCTGCGACGACTGGTATACCGAGTTCTTTCAAGTGATCTTTAGGACCAGCGCCAGACAGCATGAGTAACTGAGGCGAGTTAATAGCCCCAGCCGATAACACCACCTCTTTTCTGGATTTTACAAAATATTTCCTTCCGTTTCGAATATAATATACACCAGTTGCACGTTTGTCGTCGAAGGCTATCTTTGTTACAAAGCTTCGAACAGCAATGTGAAGGTTTTTCCTGTCAGCAGTGTTTCCAAGATATTCCAGTGCAGTACTACTTCGGACGCCATTTCTAATATTTAATTGAGCCCTACTAAAGCCCTCTGGATTTCCGTTGTTATAATCCACGACTTTATAGCCCATCTCCTGCCCAGCTGTCATTAACAGATCAAGTAGCGGCGTGACACCACCATCTGAAACTGCTAGCGGACCACCAGCGCTGTGATACTCCGACGTCTTCAACTCATCGATAAGAATATCCTCTGACTTCAAACAGTATGGAAGAACATCTTTATAACTCCATCCTTCGCAACCATTTTCAATGGTCGAAATCAAAAGAACTACCTCTTGCGTATTGCATTCCATTCAACATGAAACTACCGCCCAGTACCTTCCCACGTGGCCAGTATGATCTCTTCTCGTTCAGTCCGAGACTGGCTTCGGATTGAGGCTCTGTATAATAGTCCCAGTCATGATCAGTATGAAAAAGACTGAAAATAGCATTAGGTATGTGAAATAGTGGACTTTGGTCATAATGGCCCCCGGCCTCTAGCAGTAATACCTTTGAAGCGTTATCTTCCGATAATCTTGATGCAACAAGGAACCAGCCGAACCACCGCCAACTATGATGTAATCGTATTTCTCATCTACCTGTGCTGCTATGGCAATCGTTTGCTTCCTAAACATTCCCCATTCTGCTACGTACGTGAAAAACAGAGCCATGTCCAGGACGCAAAATGCTTGTTTCAACCACATCGTGTTTGTTGTGCTAAAACATAAAAAATACCCTTATTGTATATATACTCGAATGAAAAAAATATACAGGTTTAAACATTGTCAATGTCATACTTATCGTTAAAGACATCACACCAGAATCAAAAGATCACGGACATTTTACAGCTAGAGACGATCACAAACTTGTTAATCATCTACTGCAGAAAATATTTATTGAGGCCCTGACATAATTTTATATAAGACTATTGTTGAAAGACTGTATTTGGAGACCATTTTAGAAGACCCAATTAATGTAAGTTTACACATAATTATTATTAAATTAACAATATAATATATGTTGTCTTAAACTTAACCAAAATCAATATTAAAAATATTGAAATTAAATCATGCTGGTACTGTTACACATAAAATTTAGAAATAATTAGATCGGATTTAAAAGTGTTTGTCGGGGCCTCATAATATAACAATATATACCAATCTCCAATTTTGCTTGAAATTCTCGTACTTGTCACAATGCATGAAGAAAACAATCATAATTATGCCCCCACTATTTCTATAGGATGGATTAGGCTGGTGATGTCTTTAAAGACACATTTCGAGCTTATTGTATTTAGGGGGTGGGTTGGGGGTGGTGGGGGGGGGGGGCGTGGGGGTGGGGGGGAGGGATCCTGTGAATGATTAGGACAATGAGACGGAGTGCAGTTCATAGGAACCATAAATCTAGCTTCACTACTTTTTTAATTATCTTCTTGCATTTGAGATTTACTAAAACGTGGCAGAGAAGTACCTGATAATAGAGTATATTGTGCTAAAAATACAAAAACTATTAATTGTTAACACGGACCTTTTAAGAAAATCCATCTATACATAGTTGTTTAAACATATATACAAGTGCACATAAAATGCAAAACGGTTATAATTTTTACTACATTATTATACACTCTTTATGGGACGGGCCTCATCCTTTGACAAATAATAATCTCAATTTCCTTGTGCAAATACATTTCTAACAGCGATTTACAGTTACCTATAGAAACTCCCTCTCCACCACCCCACCCACCCCCCCAAACCCCCCCACAACCCCCCCCAAAAAAAAAATACAATAGGCTCGAAATGTGTCTTTAACGGGACCTTTAAGACATATCCGACGCTACAGAGCAATAGAGTCTGATATTTTGAAGTAACACAGGGGTGTTTGGGCATGTTATTTGGCTGTGTAGTGGGGTATGGGTGGGGTATGGGTGGGGGGAGGAGGGGAGAGAATGGGGGCACGTTGTTTAGTGTTTTATATATGCCCCAAAGTAGTGTGTTATACTGGCTATTCGCACTTGTTCCTCGTCCCTCGTCCGCGACCTTGAACTTCGTCACCCCTATGACCTTGACCTCGAAATTCAAGATGGCGGGAAATATCGCTCATCAATCACCGCCTTATTTGATACAGCTTGACAGGTTTAATTACGTTCACCTCGTCATCAAAGGGAAATTCAATATGCGAGAAATGTGGGAAGGGTACGATTTTGCGTAAACGAAGTAATTAATCTATCTTATCTGACGAGTTAATGACATCTACCCCTTCATCAAAGGGAAATTCAATATGCGAGAAATGTGGGAAGGGTACGGTTTTTGGCAAATATATTTTCCTAGCATCAAACAAACTTTATGAACATATATCCAAACAAATTAAAAGTCGCACGTTCAAAGACTAGTTATTTTGTTTCAATGCTTTCAGTACTTTGACTAGTACCCAAAAGTTATTAGATAAGTTAATCGTCTAAAAGTATCTGGGGTCGATCTTTGCCTAGTCATAAAAATATTAGCTTTTACCTCCAATGCTAAATATCATGACAACGTTACACTTTACGCTTAGGTTAACATATACAATTTGTAGATTTGTGTTATTGTACGATAGTATACGTCAATTTTCGAGAGTTAAGTTTAATGTAACACGACCTACAGGGGTTT
The DNA here is from genome assembly GCA_037043455.1 of Cyrtodaria siliqua. NCBI lineage: Eukaryota > Metazoa > Mollusca > Bivalvia > Adapedonta > Hiatellidae > Cyrtodaria > Cyrtodaria siliqua. The sequence continues at coordinate 68,218 of JAWPHD010011981.1, forward strand.
ATCATTAATATAAATATATAGTGGCTTAAAACTGTCATCAGTTTGTCGCGTTATATTCGATATTTTTAATTTACGTCCATCCCACGACTCTCTTTCTATAATGTTGTATGATTGCTAGCGACTTTACATAAAACTATGGTAACTTAAAACTGCCACAGGTTAACAGATACAATTTGTAGATTTGCGTTATTGTACGATAGTATACATGCGTCAATTGTCGAGAGTTAGTTTAATGTAACATGACCTATAGGGTTTATCATTAATATACAACTATGGTGGCTTAAACTGTCATTATTTTGTCGCTACATTTTTGTTTTTATTGAACATGCATACAGGAAATGTATTTTGAACAATTCTAAAAGAATGACCAATCCTGGTGTACTCCCTTTAAATAATTCATAATTCCAGTATACAGAATGACATTTCAGTTCATATTTAAATAATCCGTTACAAACAACTATATAATCGATAAATTTCAATGGTTAAAAACTATATGAATATAAACTATATAAATATATATTAATCTTTTTGTTTTTGTTTTGTTTACTAAATAACACATTCGTATTTGTTTCACTTGTCTATCCTGAGTTCATTAATCACGTCCTATCGGATATGAATGACAGGTTAATGTTCGTTTTTCTGTCTCTAAGGCTTGGATCGTAACAAATGCATTAAGATTTTAGATTGTGACCCAAAACAGGTATCATCACTCTTTTATCTGATAAAGTTTGTCACACCTCATAGATTATTTCCTGTCGTCAAAGGAATGAACGAGCGGGGGCTGTCAGTATGTGGTAAATCGCAAGAGTATAAACTCATTCGGAAGATAATTTTAACTTAACAAGAAGTGTTGGAATTTAAAGTGTTGGAGAATATTGGAATTAACACAAGTGTTGGAATTTATAGTTTATATACTTTATAGTTTTGAGTTAGAGTAAAGCGTGGAAATATTATTAGAAATATTTCTATTATAGTACACGACTCGTGAACAACGGTTTATAGAACAACACATCCCCTTTGTAAAAACTGTCTACTTATTTGTTTTAAAAACTAACGCGATGACCCTAGCTATTAAATACATTTTAAGAAAGGTCTTGGATAAGAGAAACGTTTTTTCTGAAGTAGAAATATATTTTTTTTTTATTTTTAAAAAAAAAAAAAAAGTTTAAAAAGTTTAAATGCTTCTATTTGACGTATCTTTGATATATTTATTTCACCAGGTGCGGTTGACATAAATCGGGGTATATCTGATGACAACTATTTACCATTCAGGCGTATATGACACAACTTTACTGTACTAGTCGTTTAATGAACAGTATTAAATTCAAGCAGTGTGATTAATTGTGAGTGTACGTCATTATAACCCAGTATTCAAGTGCGCCTTTCTTTAAAATTGAGTCATCAAGGTATAGGTCGCTCCTCACCTGCAGTGAGTAACTAGGCGTGAACACGAGGGTATGAGGAGTTGAAATGAGAGCATGAGGAGTGGGAATGAGAGCATGAGGAGTGGGAATGAGGGAATGAGGAGTTTAAATGAGGGTACGAGGCGTGAACACGAGGGTATTAAGATAAAGAAAAACAACTCGTATATCATACCTGTCAAACGTTTATTAGATAGTTTAATAGATAACACATTTAATCATAGAATAAACATTATGAAGCTTCGACAAGTTTTTCTAAAAGTATAAAAGTATATGTCCTGCATGAAAGGTTAAATATACTTTTTCTAACATGTATTTGTTTAAGTTTCTTTTATATCGCTTTGTATACACCAGTTATTGCTCCGAGACTTTGATCAGCTCTATTCTCCAGCTTAAAGCCACCGTTATTATTCATCTCCAGTGTCTCTTATTTCGTCCATTATGGTTTGCACAGTATACACTTCTCTAAGCACTCGCAGCAATAGCAAATTATATCTTTGCAATAATATCTTTTTCCTCCGTCAATTCACTCGACTTGAAGCCAGCATTCGGATGATATTGTCCGACATTTCAGAGCATGAGGACATTTTTGGCGTTATCGACTCCGATAAACCCGAAGACTCTGATGAAAACGAGTTTGAAAATTCTGATGAAAACGAGTCTGAAGATTTTGAAGGTTTTGATCCTTGGCAGACAGTTGTAGACGAGGCATTCGAGAAGTGCCACCCTCAATACCTAGGTAAAGTAGAAAAGCTGATGGAAGTTGATGACATGAGTGAAAGTGAAGCGCGAGAACAGGTTTTCAATAGTATGAAAAACATCTATCGCAAAGCTATGATGAATATCTTCGGAAGTAAATTGGTATGGTTCAACGCGATAAAAAGGGATCCGATTTACAAAGCTATCCAGGAGACTGTCAATCACCTGAAAGACACGGATAACTACGAGTCGGAAGAAGCCCTTAAATACGGCATACTCAAACGGAGGTTTCTGTTTGATAAAATTCTCGATGACTACAACCCTCCTGATGTTTCCGAAGACATGGAACAGGAAAATGTTTCTGCGTGAGACTGGTAATAAAAAAAGACATAAATGACATACAAATGCGTATTTGGGACGATCTATGCGATGGAACGGTCACAGGTGATTTTACACTTGAACTATTTGATATCCTTGAGAAACGCGGATGCTCGTACTGGACTTCAACTGCTTCAACATATATCATCGAGACAAGTCGACGCAATCGTTGAAATAATGAAGAGAATAGCGCGAAGATCTAGCATTCTGTTGCGTAGGGACGTCCCTACATTTGAAAGGAAAAAGAACATCATCCGAATGCTGGCTTCAAGTCGAGTGAATCGACGGAGGAAAAAGATATTATTGCAAAGACATAATTTGCTATTGCCGCGAGTGCTTAGAGAAGTGTATACTGTGCAAACCATAATGGACGAAATAAGAGACACTGGAGATAATAACGGTGGCTTTAAGCTGGAGAATAGAGCTGATCAAAGTCTCGGAGCAATAACTGGTGTATACAAAGCGATATAAAAGAACCTTAAACAAATACATGTTAGAAAAAGTATATTTAACCTTTCACGAAGGACATATACTTTTATACTTTTAGAAAAACATGTCGAAGTTTCATAATGTTTATTCTATGATTAAATTTGTTATCTATTTAACTATCTAATAAACGTTTGACAGGTTGTTATTTTTATCTTAATACCCTCATGTTCACGCCTCGCACCCTCATTTAAACTCCTCATTCCCTCATTCCCACTCCTCATGCTCTCATTCCCACTCCTCATGCTCTCATTTCAACTCCTCATACCCTCGTGTTCACGCCTAGTTACTCACTGCAGGTGAGGAGCGACCTATACCTTGATGACTCAATTTTAAAGAAAGGCGCACTTGAACAGTGGGTTATAATGACGTACACCCACAATTAATCACACTGCTTGAATTTAATACTGTTCATTAAACGACTAGTACAGTAAAGTTGTGTCATATACGCCTGAATGGTAAATAGTTGTCATCAGATATACCCCGATTTATGTCAACCGCACCTGGTGAAATAAATATATCAAAGATACGTCAAATAGAAGCATTTAAACTTTTTAAACTTTTTTTTAAAAAAAAACTAAAAAAAAAAAAAAAAATCTGCTTCAGAAAAAACGTTTCTCTTATCCAAGACCTTTCTAAAAATGTATTATATAGCTAGGGTCATCGCGTTAGTTTTTAAAATAAATAAGTAGACAGTTTTTACAAAGGGGATGTGTTGTTCTATAAACCGTTGTTCACGAGTCGTGTACTATAATAGAAAGTTTAAGTTTAAAATTTATCTTCCCGAATGAGTTTGTATACTCTTGCGAATTTACCACATACTGACAGCCCCCGCTCGTTCATTCCTTTGACGACAAGGAAATAAAACTATGAGGTGTTGACAAACTATATATCAGATAAAAGAGTGATGATACCTGTTTTGGGTCACAATCTAAAATCTTAATACATTTTGTTACGATCTAAGCCTTAGAGACAGAAATACGAACAATTAACGCTGTCATTCATATCCGAAGTAGGACGTGATTAATGAACTTAGGATAGACTGCTAGTGAAACAAATACGAATGTGGTGATCTAGTAAACAAAACAAAAAACAAAAAATGATTAATATATATTTATATATGTTTATATTCATATAGATTTTTAACCATTGAAATTTATCGATTATATAGTTGTTTGTCACGGATTATTTAAATATGAACTGAGAATTGTCATTCTGTATACTGGAATTACGAATTATTTAAAGGGAGTACACCAGGATTGGTCATTTCTTTTAGAATTGTTCAAAATACATTTCCTG
>JAWPHD010011981.1:77500-79299 GCA_037043455.1 Cyrtodaria siliqua
CCACAGGTTTCAGTTTACAATGTAAGTGGCATGCTTTTCATGTGTATCATTTTGTGTATTGAAGGCACATGGGATACAAAGAATAATTTTTTTTTTTTTTATTAGTTGTGTACTTTTACAATTATTTCTATACATATTTGCAGTGTGAAGGTGAATTTAACACTAGTATATTAATTCAATGATGGAATTGAATGTTGTTTAGCGGCTCATCAACACAAGTATAGGTTATTTAGAGCCGCCCCAGAGAGAGGGGAAGGATACATAGGAATCCGGGAACCTGTCCTACTCTTTTTATCGAATAGATTCTCTATGGTTCTCTAACGTGCTCGGAGGATAGACCGATACACGGGACCGCCCGGTTTACGTCCCCATCCGACGGACGAGGCTAAGGGAAAGTGTCTTGCCCAAGAACACACCAACGGAACTCAGTGGCACCCACGGAGGATTGAACCCGGGGCCTCCGGTTACAAATCCGCCGAGCTACCGAATTCAATGATGGAATCAAGGGCTGATAATCACATAGGCTCTTTTGCATATGTTAAATAAATAAATAGAAGGGTGTTCCGTGGACACTTCTATAGGCTCTCATGTGCTTATTTACCGTTATGGGCTAGGCCAGGTTATAGGTAAAGGTTTAATGGAAAGAGGCATAACTTTGCCGAAATGAAAGATAAAGTTATTAGACAATGTTGTAACGACTTTCCTTGGGTGAGATGAGAGATGTTTATGAAGTTTCATGAACTTTTTAAGTTTATGACCAAGTTCAGGTTGCAGGTTAAAGCGTGACGGACAGACGGACGAAGACGACGAATGATGCAGACGGGACTACGGGACAAAGGTGATCCCTACCTGTCTGCCATGCTACGAAGGGTAACACACAAAGACAAAAAAAAATGGAACTTTGAAATTGTTACATTTCTGTGAATGATTGTTTAATGTTAGCTCAGTCGTTTTTAATTAAAAACTTAAAAAGTGTACTTTATTATCTCCCTTTTATAGCAACACATTTATTACAGAGAGGGTCACACCTTTATATTATTTCGTTTGTTACGTATATATAGAATCTAAAAAAAACTATATTCACATATAATTTGCTTAAAAAATGATAAAATATATTTCCAATTTGTTTTGGGTTATCTTTACCTTCTTTCGATAGAATGTGCGTTTTAATGAATAAAAATGGTTATAAATGTTTTGCTTTCATATATTTTTTATACGTTTCTAAAAGGTTGAATATTTAACATTTCTAGTAGTATACGAAACTGAGGGTTTTGGGACACTTTTTCTCATCGGGGAGTTTATATGCAACGAGTCAGTAAATTTGGTCGGGCCGGCAAGCCAACCAACAAATTTAAAACCATCATTTGCCAACCACACCTCCAAAACCCTCAGTTTTTTACTACTTACTATATATAATTGATAATATAACTTGCTACTGATTTTAAATCAACCCCCAAATAAAACAACTGTAGATCAGGTAATCAGTATCTTTTCAAACCCAAACACCGTAATGATTTCAGTCTCAGCTGTTAAGACAAAATCAGAAAGGAAAAGGGCAATCACCACTATACATATTACACTCGATCATGGAATATTTTTATCTTTTCTGCATTTTGCGTATTTTGCGTTTCCAAATTGAAAAGCTTTCTTTTGATATGACTCAAGTTTTTCTAGATAATAATCCATTTCCGATAGTAATCGCCCTCTTTTTATTAATTTGACTTTTTCCTAGTATCTGGAAAAATCAGCATTATTTTTGGAAGCAAAATAGTTATTCCCTGGCCTTATCAAAATATCAC
>JAWPHD010011982.1:0-79285 GCA_037043455.1 Cyrtodaria siliqua
GTACCATACCTGATTATAGTAGCGAATACGAGCTTAATAATGCCAAAAATACCGCTAAAATCAGAATTGATACTAGCTGAACGCTACCAAGTCGAGTTTGAATGATAAGGAATAATATTTTACCCTTTACACAAAACTTCATTTTTTACAGTATCCTATTTTAGGGGTGTAGGGGAAAGATTTAGTGGTTTCATTCCTACCAAACCTGTTGTCATGCAGATTTAATTCATGAAAACATGTTGCAAACATGCAACCCTACATGTTGATACCAAAAAGACATAGTTCAACTGCAAACACTTCACCAATACGTCATTTTAAACACGAAAAAAATATGAAACTCAAAATTACGGCTTTTATAGACAAAATTGGACTAAAAACGCTCATAACCTATGTAATAAACTATGGAAAACTTATTTCTGATCTTATTTTACCAACTGTAATCGGAAAAGTGTCCCTAGGTACGAATCTGAGCTAGTCCTAATTACTGCATGCATCTCTTATAGGTATGAAAGCACTAATTATTTTCCCCATAGACACCAATGTTAAAGTGTCACATATTAATGATTTGCTGCAAATTCAACTCAAGTATGGATAATGCAGCATGTAATGTTCATATAGAAAACTATTTTTCCACTTGAAAAATCAACAGAAAACGTGGGGTCACAATACATGTAAGAAAGTTCTTGTTTGTTTACTAAACAGGTCAAGGGTACAGCTGTTTTTATTGATCGCCTGTTTTCATTGCTCACAAAGTGTAAGCATAGAGTCGACATTTCGAAAATGTTCATCAGTGATCCAGTAAAACCTATTAATACGCTTCTTAAACATATAACCACAAAATCGAATAGAAATGGGCAGTTTCCCCTACTTATAATGCCCGTTTCCATCGAAAAAGGAGGGATTACTTTTTATTATAGGAACTACATTCGATACACCTCGGAGGTTTACATGTAATTGGTGGTGGTAAACCTTATAGGAGAAAACATGTTCAGATGTTTCTTAAATGAGGAGTTTGTGTTGTCATTTTCATAACAAGCTTAAAAACATTTACTTCATGCAAATCGAATGATTATTTGCCGAGATATGGTCTTGTGAATACCAAGGACAATAGTCTGAAATTGACAAAAGTCAGAGATATTTTTTTTAATTTTACACTATCTGAATTGTTATACCAAACGGCACTTTTTGTAAATACACCATATTAAATAGATCAAACGTTTAGAACATTCAATGGACATAAATAAAATATGCATTTTAGGTACAATTAGGACGATGAATATGCCAATTTATGTCGATTTTCATGCCAAAATTGATTTTTCAGTCAAATTCTTCAAAATTGGTGGTACCATACCTGATTATAGTAGCGAATACGAGCTTAATAATGCCAAAAATACCGCTAAAATCAGAATTGATACTAGCTGAACGCTACCAAGTCGAGTTTGAATGATAAGGAATAATATTTTACCCTTTACACAAATCTTCATTTTTCACAGTATCCTATTTTAGCGGGGTAGGGGAAAGATTTAGTGGTTTCATGCCTACCAAACCTGTTGTCATGCAGATTTAATTCATGAAAACATGTTGCAAACATGCAACCCTACATGTTGATACCAAAAAGACATAGTTCAATGCAAACACTTCACCAATACGTCATTTTAAACACGAAAAAAAAATGAAACTCAAAATTACGGCTTTTATAGACAAAATTGGACTAAAAACGCTCATAAACTATGTAATAAACTATGGAAAACTTATTTCTGATCTTATTTTACCAACTGTAATCGGAAAAGTGTCCATAGGTACGAATCTGAGCGAGTCCTAATTACTGCACGCATCTCTTATAGGTATGAAAGCACTAATTATTTTCCCCATAGACACCAATGTTAAAGTGTCACATTTTAATAATTTGCTGCAAATTCAACTCAAGTTTGGATAATGCAGCAGTGTAATGTTCATATAGAAAACTATTTTTCCACTTGAAAAATCACCAGAAAACGTGGGGTCACAAGACATGTAAGAAAGTTCTTGTTTGTTTACTAAACAGGTCAAGGGTACAGCTGTTTTTATTGATCGCCTGTTTTCATTGCTCACAAAGTGTAAGCATAGAGTCCAAATTTCGAAAATGTTCATCAGTGATCCAGTAAAACCTATTAATACGCTTCTTATAAATATAACCACAAAATCGAATAGAAATTGGCAGTTTCCCCCTACTTATAATGCCCGTTTCCATCGAAAAAGGAGGGATTACTTTTTATTATAGGAACTACATTCGATACACCTCGGAGGTTTACATGTAATTGGTGGTGGTAAACCTTATAGGAGAAAACATGTTCAGATGTTTCTTAAATGAGGAGTTTGGGTTGTCATTTTCATAACAAGCTTAAAAACACCTACTTCATGCAAATCGTATGATTATTTGCCGAGATATGGTCTTGTACATACCAAGGACAATAGTCTGAAATTGACAAAAGTCAGAGATATTTTTTTTAATTTTACACTATCTGAATTGTCATACCAAACGGCACTTTTTGTAAATACACCATATTAAATAGATCAAATGTTTAGAACATTCAATGGACATAAATAAAATACGCATTTTAGGTACAATTAGGACGATGAATATGCGAATTTATGTCGATTTTCATGCCAAAATTGATTTTTCAGTCAAATTCTTCAAAATTGGTGGTATCATACCTGATTATAGTAGCGAATACGAGCTTAATAATGCCAAAAATACCGCTAAAATCAGAATTGATACTAGCTGAACGCTACCAAGTCGAGTTTGAATGATAAGGAATAATATTTAACCCTTTACACAAATCTTCATTTTTCACAGTATCCTATTTTAGGGGGGTAGGGGAAAGATTTAGTGGTTTCATGCCTACCAAACCTGTTGTCATGCAGATTTAATTCATGAAAACATGTTGCAAACATGCAACCCTACATGTTGATACCAAAAAGACATAGTTCAACTGCAAACACTTCACCAATACGTCATTTTAAACACGAAAAAAAATGAAACTCAAAATTACGGATTTTATAGACAAAATTGGACTAAAAACGCTCATAACCTATGTAATAAACTATGGAAAACTTATTTCTGATCTTATTTTACCAACTGTAATCGCAAAAGTGTCCCTAGGTACGAATCTGAGCGAGTCCTAATTACTGCACGCATCTCTTATAGGTATGAAAGCACTAATTATTTCCCCCATAGACACCAATGTTAAAGTGTCACATATTAGTGATTTGCTGCAAAATCAACTCAAGTATGGATAATGCAGCATGTAATGTTCATATAGAAAACTATTTTTCCACTTGAAAAATCACCAGAAAACTTGGGGTCACAAGACATGTAAGAAAGTTCTTGTTTGTTTACTAAACAGGTCAAGGGTACAGCTGTTTTTATTGATCGCCTGTTTTCATTGCTCACAAACTGTAAGCATAGAGTCGAAATTTCGAAAATGTTCATCAGTGATCCAGTAAAACCTATTAATACGCTTCTTATACATATAACCACAAAATCAAATAGAAATGGGCAGTTTCCCCCTACTTATAATGCCCGTTTCCATCGAAAAAGGAGGGATTACTTTTTATTATAGGAACTACATTCGATACACCTCGGAGGTTTACATGTAATTGGTGGTGGTAAACCTTAACCTGTGAGATGCTCCCTGCAAACGGATATGTTATTTTTCGCCCTAAGTGATACACGCATGCGTATTGTAACTTCCGTCCAGTTTTTCCCTGGTCCAGTTTTTTCCCGTTACACCGGAATGGTCACGGCCCGGAATTTTCAAACCCATCCGACGCAGTACCTTACTGAGGAAAGGCACTGTGAAAATATGCCGTCTTCGTAGGGCGATGTAAAGTTGGTCCCGTGTGCAGGGAGAAACATAACATGTGCACGTTAAAGATGTATTAATCAGTGATTCGCGCCCGTAATCATTAAGGTATGAAACCTCCAATTATTTTCCCCATTGACACCAATGTTAAAATGTCACATATTAATGATATGCTGCAACTTCAATTGAAGTATGGATAATGCAGTAGTGCAATTTGCATATAGAAAACTAATTTTTAATTTGAAAAATCATCAGAAAAGGTGGGGTGACAAGACATGTAAAAAATTCTTGTATGTTTACTAAACACGTCAAGGGTACAGCTGTTGCTCACAAAGTGTATACATATATATATGCATATTTTCGAAATTTCGAAAATGTTCACCAGTGATTCAGTAAAACCTATTAAAGGATGTACATCAGGATTGGTATTTGTTTTAGAAGTGTTTAAATACATTAGTTATGTATTTAATCGATAACAAATAAACTGAATGAGCCATAAAGCACCAAAAGAAATAGCACTGATGATATAAAAAAAAAACGGAACAAGGGACGCGCCAGGGATAGCTATTTTAATCTTTGCTGTAAAATAAATCTCAATGTATTACAAAGCTAGTGGCATGTGTAGATCTCCGCGAGACGGCTATTTATAACTTGGAATTTCTGTAGGATTAACACAGCGTGTTGAAATTTATAATTATTAATGATTGCGCTTTATTATAAGAAACTGTTAATATTCCATACATATCTTTGAATCATTTCACGTTTTAAATTGGTCATTAAACAGCTTTTTTAAATATATTTAGCCACAAAGCCTGATCTACTCCCTTTACGCTTATTATACATACAGCAAAAAATTCGAATAGAAATGGGCATTTTCCCCCTTCATATAATGCCCATTTCCATCAAAGAAGGAGGGATTACTTTTTATTATAAGAACTCCCTCGGAGGTTTACATAAAATTAGTGGTGGTAAACCTTAAATGTCGGTGTCGATGCTTCCTAGGTCCCCAATCAGAGTTCGGAAACTTTATGCAAGTAAACTAATCAAGCTATCCAGCTGGCTTGTGGAACGTCGGTGGTTCTGATTGCTGCATTTCATGTTTTAGGATGAAACTTGGAGGGGACTTCTTTGGCCGTGCTCTGCCTAAGATAGGTGTTGGGGGAGTGGGTGTGGGACTGAGTGGGTAACAGCTATGCTATTCGATCAAATGTGTATATAATAGAATATGGTTACTTTTTACCCGACGAGTTTGAAACATCAGTCTTCCATGGAAATACTATTTTGCACACAACTCACCAACGAGAAATATATCAATCCGATATAGTCATTTTTGTTAACGGCTGTATATTTTCCAGACATGCTCACTGTTTTCCTCTCGGAAAATACACAGTAGTTAAAACTTACTATTATTCGTTGAGCTTGTTTCAGCCAATATTTGTTTTGACTTCTCAGACAACACTCAACTTGCATCTAAAGTTGTTTATCTTGTTAGTGGTAAATAAAAAGAAACAAACTTACTTTTTAAAATCGGTTGAGAACTCGCGAGACTTGTATTTCATACGGTATTTTCAATGATTTTTTTGTTGTAGAATTTGTATCCAAAAATGGTTGTAATGTGTTGGATAATTTAAATAAAGACACTCTGAAAGTTTTATAGCAAACTATTTAGGCTAACTGAAGTTATTTGAGATTTTTTAATTTCTGCTGTCCCAGCAGTCTAGGAATTTTCATGGGGAAAGGCACCATCCAAAAAGCATTTTGGCTGTAACATAATTGAGTTTACATGGGGGGGGGGGGGGGGGGGGGGGGGGGGGGGGGAAAGTCCCATCCATAAAGCTTCTTTTTTTCAGAACGAATGCATTTTTTTTACCACCAGAATCTCCATTTCCAGTGATTTATAATTATGTACGTATTGTTAAAATACTCCTTCTATTCCTGAAAAAAGAGTTGGCTGAATCAAGCGCCTCTTTTAATAGATCTGCGTGATATTCTCCAATATAAAGTTTGTAATTTAACGTTTCAAAATAGTCAAACTGGATAAATCCCCATTTAGACTGCATTTTTTTAAAATTTTGTTTTATATTATACGGACTTTTCGAAATGACGTATCTTTGTTTGTTCATGACTTACAATATCTGCTTCATACTAGGACATACAACTATTCGGCATGTTAACGGAATGACGTCGTTCTGATGACGTTACGTTAACGGAAATTGTTAAGGGGAGACTCCTTAGTTTCGAATGAATGTCCATGGGGAATTTCTTATAAAACAGAAATCTAAGAGATTAAAAGCCATTTACAGGCTAGACAATAAAAAAGAAATCCACAAATGTGGTGTTTTTGACTTAGTATGACAGTTAATTTTGGTATAAATAAACTTTTTGTACTGTGACAGGTATGGAGACTGTAAACAGAAACTAGTAACTGGTGGCTATGTCGTAAATGCTAGCTTTTTTATTATCATTTCCTGCATTTCTGCAGCCGACATCAGATTACGAAAAAAAAGCCGATTAAAGTATGTAAAAATAGCATTTTATGACAATTTGGAGTGTTTGCCATTCAATTATGGGTGTGTTATATCTCAAATAAGGGACAGGCATATGCAGTCGTGTGTCTGTACATGTCATGTTTTCCATTTTATGAGTGCTGAGTGGGTGGGGTAAATGAATTGTATTCGTAGGCAGAGAAACCGATTTTGATGCTTTCTAGCATGTATTTGCTATATTTTGAGAGGAAATTATATGGTCTTTCAGGAACAGGGCATGTTTGTTAGTTTTGAAAAATAAAATTCAAGTTTTAAACGTTATTAGTGTACATGTCGGAAAATAGTCTTAATTTCAAAGAAAACTGTAGATTCCAACCTTCAGGAAAATATGCATAGTACCGATTATACACAATTTCAGGTTTAGAACACAGGTTGTAGTGCGTTTTGCTATTTTCAACAAAAATTGCTTCGAAATGATCAAAATATTGCGACATTTTCCATTTTGAGATATTGACACATATTGCCAAGGGAAGAGTAACTATTTCAGGTAAAAATAGACCATCTCAGTTTTGTTATTTTACAATGACCGAATGTGAATTTGCACACATTTTCCAATTTTATTTTGTAAAATCTATAATTGGAGCGTGTAAATTGTATATACACTTCTCAAAACTGCTAACTACACCGCTCACGTTTTGGGTTATATATATCGATGGGTTGAATGTTTTTCAATAAAATAAAAATTTGTCTCATATAGTGCAGATTTGTGTTATTTGTTTATTTAATTACAAACAACTATGAAATAATGATATTAACAAAATTATTCATATTTTAAATCGGTGTAGTTGGCTGTTTTGAAAAGTGTATAAAACGTGAGCGGTGTAGTTAGCAGTTTTGAGAAGTGTATTTGTTCATTTAAGTAAGCATTAATGTAGGACAATAGGTTACCATATAAGATACCTTAAACTATCAGACCCAACAATAAATTGCACTCTGCTATGACCAACTCTGATCAGACGTGCAAAATCAGACTTACTGGAATAACAGTATTAGACACGCTATAAATATGAGTGATAGCGTAAGTTTGATGTAATTATGGGTCTGACATGAGTCTGAAAGTGTAGGTATGTCTGACATGCATCAAATAGTGAAAGTCTGAATTGAGTTTGATATTTTGGATAGTCTGGAATGAGTCTGACATCCAAAGTGCATATATTGCTCATACAATATCAGACTGATATCAGACCTACAATATGAGAGCCATGTCAGACCCACACTATCAGACCCACACTACTAGATACACTCATAGCAGACCCAAGTCAGACACTCATATCAGACCTTTGATATCAGACTCATGTCAGACCTTAAATACTGGTTTAGCCTCCAGCATACAAAATATTGTTGGTCTGAGTCTATTTAAAGTTGTGATATGATCGTGTAAGTAAGTTCTTAGTTAAGGTCTGGTATAGTAGGTCTGGTAGTGTAGGTATGAGCCATGTCTGGTATGCTGCCTAATTTTCAGTTCATACTGCACTAAAACTATCTGGATGTTTTTCGTGCATACCATTTCATTTTTTACTTTATTTTTAATTTGCAATCTGCATAACCAAAGCTGCAGTGAAAGTTATGTCTATTATTTTCTCTACAATTTTAACTGAAAGGGAAATATTCCATTTCGAGTTTCAATTAAAAAACTTTGTAATCACCGATTCATGTCATATTTGGGGTGGCAGCAAAAACAAAGATGGCTATGGTGTCATCCGCGTTACTTTTCGTGATCAACGAAAATGGGTAACTGTTCATAGGCTGATGTTCTACATATCATCAGAATGTGAACAGTTACGCAGCCATCTGCATGTGTCGCATAGGTGTCACCAAAAACTTTGCATTAATTTTAAGCATTTAAGTTTGGAAACTTGTTTAGTAAATAATCAGTGGGCAGTTTGTAGAAATGAAGGCATATGTAATGGTCACCGTGGCTATAGGCCGTGCCTTCTATGAGAATGGATACTTATTATGTTGATATGTTAAAACAATAGGGTGTTTAAATTTTAAATATTTGGATTTATTCCATAGTTATGTTCATGATTGTTAGATGTTACAGTTTCATAAAAATTAGTGTTTAAAAATTTCCTGTTACTTCGTCGTTTGCGGGATATATAATGTTGTTAAAGCAGGGCAGTACATTGTTTATTGCTGCCCTGCCCTTATCGACAAACCGCTTCTCGGATATACTATTTTTTTATATGCGTCAATTCAAGCCTTACGCGCGACCGAACGCGTTTCCTTTTACCAGTTGTTGACTTTGTCATATCTGGTATAGGATGCCACAATGTTTGACAAAACATCTGCACTATGTCACATGCTATACTGGCGTTGCTAGGCAAGGGTGAAGTTGTTGCTATGCGTCATGACGTTGCTGCTATGTAGGCTAAGGGAGACTACTCTAGATAAGTTCTGAAGCAGGTTCTTTATATTTTGAGTTCAGGAATAATTATTTTTCTATACCCTGAATACTATGTAGATGAAGTACTCAAAAGTACATTAACAACACATATACCAACTTAATTTTGATTCTAAGAAGGGGAAAAAAGAACAAAAAAAACTGATAAATATGTAAATTTTGAGGAATTATAGTACCAAGTTTAAGAAGCTCTGAAATATCTAAATTCCATCGGATTGGCACAGCTGGCGTATCAAAATGCTCGAAATAACTGGAATAAGTGATTTAAAAGTAACAAATAAAAATTTGAAACAATATTTTTACCCTTAAGGAAAATATGAATAGTACCGATTATACACAATTTCAGGTTTAGAACACAGGTTGTAGTGCGTTTTTGCTATTTTCAATAAAAATTGCTCCGAAATCCTCAAAATATTCCGACATTTTCCATTTTGAGATATTGACACATATTGCCAAGGGAAGTAACTCTTTCAGGTAAAAATAAACCATCTCAGTTTTGTTATTTTCCAATGACCGAATATGAATTTGCACACATTTTCCAATTTTATTTTGTAAAAACTATAATTGGAGCGTGTAAATTGTATATAATTGTTCATTTAGGTAAGCATTAATGTAGGAGAATAGGTTTCCATATAAGATACCTTCAACTATCAGACCCAACAATAAACTGCACTCTGCTATGACCAACTCTGATCAGACGTGCACAATCAGACTTACTGGAATAACAGTATTAGACACGCATCAGACTTAACATATTAAGAATCTTGAATATCAGCCCTACAATATCAGATACAATTCAGACTCATATGAGAGCTACAATATCAGACGCAAAAAACTACTATTGTGTACATATATTTCTGCATCTCACTGGTAAGTTCTAAGTTAGAAGCTGATACTTTGTCTTATAAATATGAGTGATAGCGTAAGTTTGATGTAATTGTAGGTCTGACTGAGAGCCATGTCAGACCCACACTATCAGACCCACACTACTAGACACACTCATATCAGACCCAAGTCAGACATTCATATCAGACCTTTGATATGAGACTCATGTCAGACCGTATAATTATATTGGGTTAACCTCAAGAATACAAAATATTGTTGGTCTGAGTCTATTTAAAGTTGTGATATGATAGTGTAAGTAAGTTCTTAGTTAAGGTCTGGTATAGTAAGTCTGGTAGTGTAGGTATGAGCCATGTCTGGTATGCTGCCTAATTTTCAGTTCATACTGCACTAAAACTATCTGGATGTTTTTCGTGCATACCATTTCATTTTTTACTTTATTTTTAATTTGCAATCTGCATAACCATAGCTGCAGTGACCGCTATGTCTATTATTTTCTCTACAATTTCAACTGAAAGGGAAATATTCAATTTCGAGTTTAAATTAAAAACCTTTGTAATCACCGATTCATGTCATATTTGGGGTGGCAGCAAAAACAAAAATGGCTATGGTGTTATCCGCGTTACTTTTTGTGGTCAGCGAAAATGGGTAACTGGTCATAGGCTTATGTTCTACATATCATCAGAATGTGAACAGTTACGCAGCCATCTGCATGTGTCGCATAGGTGTCACCAAAAACTTTGCATTAATTTTAAGTATTTAAGTTTGGAAACTTGTTTAGTAAATAATCAGTGGGCAGTTTGTAGAAATGAAGGCATTTGTAATGGTCACCGTGGCTATAGGCCGTGCCTTCTATGAGAATGGATACTTATTATGTTGATATGTTAAAACAAAGGCGTGTTTAAATTTTAAATATTTGGATTTATTTCATAGTTATGTTCATGATTGTTAGATGTTACAGTTTCATAAAAATTAGTGTTTAAAAGTTTCCTGTTACTTCGTCGTTTGCGGGATATATAATGTTGTTAAAGCAGGGCAGTACATTGTTTATTGCTGCCCTGCCCTTTTCGACAAACTGCTTCTCGGATATACTAATTATTTTTTATATGCGTCAATTCAAGCCTCACGCGCGACCGGACGCGTTTACTTTTACTAGTTGTTGACTTTGTCATGTCTGGTATAGGATGCCTCAATGTTTGACAAAAAATCTGCACTATGTCACATGCTATACTGGCGTTGCTAGGCAAGGGTGAAGTTGTTGCTATGCGTCATGACGTTGCTGCTATGTATTTTAAGGGAGACTACTCTAGATAAGTTCTGAAGCAGGTTCTTTATATTTTGAGTTCAGGAATAAACGTTTTTTCTTTACGCTGAATACTATGTAGATGAAGTACTCAAAAGTACATTAACAACACATATACCAACTTAATTTTGATTCTAAGAAGGGGAAAAAAGAACAAAAAATACTGATAAATATGTAAATTTTGAGGAATTATAGTACCAAGTTTAAGAAGCTCTAAAATATCTGAATTCCATCGAATTGGCACAGCTGACGTATCAAAATGCTCGAAATAACTGTAATAAGTGATTTAAAAGTAACAAATAAAAATTTGAAAAAATATTTTGCCCTTAAGGAAAATATACATAGTACCGATTATACACAATTTTAGGTTTAGAACACAGGTTGTAGTGCGTTTTGCTATTTTCAGTAAAAATTGCTCCGAAATCCTCAAAATATTGCGACATTTTCCATTTTGAGATATTGACACATATTGCCAAGGGAAGTAACTTTTTCAAGTAAAAATAGACCATCTCAGTTTTGTTATTTTCCAATGACCGAATATGAATTTTCACACATTTTCCAATTTTATTTTGTAAAAACTATAATTGGAGCGTGTAAATTGTATAATTGTGTAATTGTTCATTTAAGTAAGCATTAATGTAGGAGAATAGGTTTCCATATAAGATACCTTGAACTGTCAGACCCAACAATAAATTGAACTCTGCTATGACCAACTCTAATCAGACGTGCAAAATCAGACTTACTGGAATAACAGTATTAGACACGCATCAGACTTAAAATATTAAGACTAGTGAATATCAGCCCTACAATATCAGATGCATATCAGACTCATATCAGCCAAACAGTTCAGACCCATATCAGACCTAAAATATCAGATACAAAAAACTACTATTGTGTACATATAGGTCTGCATCTCACTGGTCTGTTCTAAGTTAGAATCTGATGCTTTGTCTTATAAATATGAGTGATAGCGTAAGTTTGATGTAATTGTAGGTCTGACATGAGTCTGAAAGTTTAAGTATGTCTGACATGCATCAAATAGTGAAAGTCTAACTTGAGTTTGATATTTTGGATAGTCTGATATGAGTCTGACATTCAAAGTGCATATATTGCTCATACAATATCAGACTGATATCAGACCTACAATATGAGAGCCATGTCAGACCCACACTATCAGACTCACACTACTAGACACACTCATATCAGACCCAAGTCAGACACTAATATCAAACCTTTGATATGAGACTCATGTCAGACCTGAAATATTGGGTAAGCTTCCAGCATACAAAATATTGTTGGTCTGAGTCTATTTAAAGTTGTGATATGATAGTGTAAGTAAGTTCTTAGTTAAAGATGCTCTACCTATATATTTTTGTCCACCAATTGATATAAACTTTACTTAATTGTAAAGACGACTATGAAATAGGTAAACGGCAATAATTTCACCCCATGAAATATGCGTTTTGCTGGGGAAAAACAGGATAGAAAAGATCGGATTTTTGAAATTGTATTCGTAATTGTTTTAGACAAGCCGATTACGGAGATTTTCCGATCTTATTCGTTTACAATCGGAACTGCCTCGTCGGATTGCGACGAGTTCCGATCGATTCGTTTACTATCGGAACTGCCCCGAGTAGTTTGTTTTCGTCCAACTGAATCAATCGGAACTCTTCGCCAATTTCCGTACTCGGGAATAGTGGCTCGGAGAGTATTGGGTGCCGCTCAATGTTTTTTTGCATCAAAATGCAGCATTTGGTTCGGTTTTCGATTGTAGCTCTCCGCAAAATAGTGCTCTTCTATATAATCTTGTATTGATGAAAATATTGCAGATTAGTAAATGATTTTGATCAATTTCTTGATATTTTATCGCTATGATTGATAAATTATACTTTTTAACAAAATAAATCCCGTAGTTGAAATCAAGACGTTTCGGCCCCCAAACAGTTCGTTCGGTCCCAAACAGTTCGTTCCATATAATGACTGACAGTTTGGAAGCATTTGTTGAGTTTTCCAAATATATACTTTAATATTACGGTTAAATTAAAGGGAAAGGAGGAAGTGACATTATTATTATGATTATATCATATTATGGGAGTGATTGTTTACCGTTTTGTCAGTCGAGAGTGGTATGTCAGCTGCATGCATATATGAACTTGATATTGTATCAGTAAATCAATTAATAAAACTCTAAACAAAGAAAGATATGACTCATGAAGTCCATACTGACGTCCATGGCGTCCATGGTACTTGATATATTGTTAAATTACGCTTATATGGTCTGCAAGTATTATATTTTTTCTCCAATCCACAGACATTAGGGTACACCTTTGACATGAGGGTTAGTTTATTGCAAGATATAGATCTTATACATATATCATCTAGTGTACTTGATATATTGATATAATTTCTTAAATAAACAGCTATTTAAAATCCTGTTTTACCATTTTGTTTAATCTTTTCTTTGTATGTGTCTTATTACTTTTTTACCTTTTTATATACGTATTATAAATATCGTAAATTTTATGTTTGTTAAGCACTTTTGAACGTACTGTGTATGATAAAAGTGCTATATAAATGTGGTATAATAACAAAATAATAATAGTGAAAACATTCCAGATAACATATATTTAATATAAACAATATGCAAATAGTTTATTTAACACTATTACTATGTGATCAATGATTACATCAAATGTATTTATTTTATAAGGGCTTCTTGAAGCATCAAACATTTTTAAAATGTTTAAATTTCAATCGGAGGCTCTAGTGTGTTTTACAAAAGATGTTTTACAGGAGGAATAACTTTTATCAATGACATTTTAAACAGAAATGGAAATCTTTATTCATACATAGAATTGAATGAACACTATAATATACAGTCCAATTTTCTTGAATATGAAGGTAAAAATGTATAACTGCTGTCAGGAATTATTTGGCAAACCTGAATATTGTGCATCTAGCCTGTAACAACCAAACCCTATTCGTCCACTTATCCTATCCTTAATTATACAAAATGAGAAAGGCTGTCGAAACATATATGACATCATGATTAGAAATAATGTATATCCCATAGCATTAAGTAAATGGAAAAAGGAAGTAGTTAGTGTTCCAAACTTTGAATTTGAAAGATTATATGCCTTACCTTATAAAATAACAAAATATCCTAAGTTACCTTGGTTCAGTTTAGAATCAACCATAGGATATTTGGAACAAATTACCTTTTATCTAAAATGAATATTATAAATAACGATATGTGCAGCTTTTGCAAAAATACACCTGAAACTATCCAACATCTGTTTTGGAACTGTAGAACAGTAAAAGAATTCTGGTCAAAACTTCAAACTTATCTTACAGAAAAATGCAATACAGCATTCGTAACTTTAACAGAAACAGAAATTTTTATTTGGAAATAGTAAATTTAATACTGTTTTGAGAAAAATCATCATGCAAGCAAAACTTTACATTTATCGAAACAAGATGCAACGTCAAATTCCACAGCTTAACCTTTTTAAAACGTATATAATATCTTTGTACAAAGTTGAGAAACTAATCGCATATAAAAACTTAAAAATGAATACGTTTGAAACCATGTGGAGTCAATACCTTGCTAGTATAGAGACAATTTACTTTGTTGATTTTTCCAGTATCAAAATTATCTGTGTAAAGCAAGTCTGTATGTATTGACAATGTGGGTTTTACACCACTGACCAGGTTTTCAAACAAAAAATATTTTCTTTAGGGCTGGCATGGCGCTGTCGGTAGCGCGGCGGATTTGTAACCTGAGGCCCCGGGTTCAATCCTCTGTGGCGCCACTGAGTTTCGTCGGTGTGTGTCACGAGACACTTTCCGTTAGCCTCGTCCGACGGATGGGGACGTAAACCGGGCAGTACCGTGTATCGGTCTATCCTCCAAGCACGTTAAAGAACCATAGGAATCTATTTGATAATAAGAGTAGGGCACGGTTCTCGGATTCCTATGTATCCTTCCCCTCTCTCTGGGGCAGCTCTAAATAACCTATACTGTGTTGATGAGCCGTTAAAAAACATTCGTTTCTATTCATTTCATACATTTATTATTGTTTTTTTCCCCATAACCTAGCACTATCTCCATATTAAGACTTTGTATTTTGTATACCGTATTTCACATTTTTTGTCTCTTTTTTGGTCTTTTTATTTTTTAATTTTTTTTTTATTTTGCCTAAATGCGAACAGTAGTCAATATGAAAAAATAAAGATCACAATAATGAAGATTAAACATGAAAAAAGCTACTCTATGATATCTAAAAATGGATATATATTTACATAATTGTTATAAACTTCCATTCTTGGCATTGATCTCAGCTCTCTGAAGCGCCCAGTGAAACGACGGAGCTATTATTTTTCAACATTTCAATTAAAGACACACTCGGTTAAAATGAGATAATAAATATAATAACAGTCGTGAAAAAAAAGAATGTAGTTAGAAGAGCTTATGGATGTATAAACGTCTTGAAAACTGGTCGACATCACATGTTAGGTTTCATCCTGCGCTAAAACGACCACTCGTTAATCTCTGTTTGGCTACCAAGATTTAAAGGGCAAAGGTCATAGCAAAAAGAGAAGAATATGGACAAAAGAGGGCCTCAGGGAAGATTTTTGTAAATATATGGTAAACATATTTAAAAAAGACCTATTATTGTAGCAAAATAACATTGTTTTTCATTTTAAGACCAAAGGGTAATATAATAGTGTCTTAAAGATGATGAATTGAAAAGAGGGCCTCAGGGAAGATAATTTTACTAAATGGGCCACTGTCTTCTAAGAGCATTCAATGCATTACAATATTAGGTAAAATATTTTATAAGAGGCTCATTATTGCAAAACCAAAAGAGGGAAACGGCTTTCAAAGAAGAAAAGAGGGCCTCATGAAAGATTTTATTGCTAAATGGGCCATTGTCTTGTAATAGCTTCTTTCCCTCGTGGTCGTTTCCAGACATGCTGTAACTTATGATATTCGATTGTTTAAATTGAATTTGATTACATTGAATTAAATTAAAAATTTAGAAATACTTAAAAAAATGCTTAATCCAGCTCTTTTTCCAAACAAATTTTTACTCCCACCAGGATTTGAACCTGGGTCTTCTACCCTAAAAGGATAGACGTGTTTACCGATTACACCATAGAAGTGGTACATGTTTGTACTAAGAGCAAATGAATTTAAAAATTAAACTGAAGTTTCTAATTTCACAGCAAAGTAGTTAAACTAGATTTAGTCCTGGCAACAGGGATTCATTTTGAATTCCAAACAATTTGACGAGGGATCAACGAAGTTGGTGTCACATATTGCAAATACAAGCAAAACTAACTGATGATAACACCATTTGAACCGATAATTTTGATCGGCAATTGGCTACTAATGACAACCCCGACGCCTATTTGTTGTGCTTATAATATAAAGCAAATATAAATATGTGCCTAATAAATACATAATTTTATATATGCAATTAATATAACATTTAACTTTTAAGCATGAAATGATTTAGATGTGAGTTGGCTGATGGGAGTCATCTGACGGATAGCTGGCAACATCTGTAAGATGAGGGTCATCAACATGAACCTGGTGGTTCAGTAAATCGGTTGGCTGGTTGTTTGAATGATTTACGTCATTTTTAGCACATGTTAGGCCATATATGATGATAGATATCATCCATGGTGAGGACACACCACTTTTTCCTGGGTAGAAATAGTAGTGTAATACCTTCTGCCCATCTGAAAGGACACGCTTTCTTATTTATTCCAACTCGCAGTGAGAGAGTCGAGGTTTCAAACCATCCAAGCCACGGATGCAGTAAATCGGAATCAACCTTCTCAGCACAATAAACATTTAGGGCACTGCTCCCCGATTCAGATGTAACCTTTCTTAATTTTTTTTGGGCCCAGTAACTTCTAGGTATCGTTATATAAAATGTGTAACCTGTTGCTATAAATACTAAAATAATTTCCTCTGCTTTAACAAGGGCTTGCAACCTTCTACTAGATACGTATCATACAATGTATCTGTAGGCAGCATTAAAAAAAATTAGTGACTGTCCCGTTCATTTGTTTTGTACAATTTAAACAGAATTAATTTGGTGCATATAGTATATATATAAACCATCACGGTCTCTTTCAGCGTAAATCCACGTATATAAATGATGTCACGGAGCGTAAATCCACGTATATAAATGACGTCACCATCTCTTTCAGCGAAAATCCATTTAATAAATGACGTCACCGTCTCTCTCAGTGTAAATCCACGTATATAAATGATATCACAGTCTCTTCCAATGTAAATCCACATATAGTAACTTCACTGTTAATTTCAGGATGAATTTGCATATAATAACTTCACTGTTTAATATTTCCAGGGTAAATTTGCAGCATATACTGGTAACGTTATATATTTCAACTTCAGTGTTAATTTCAGGGTAAAAATGTGCATATATAGTAACTTCAGTGTTAATTTCAGGTGAATTCAGGGACTTCTCTGTTAATTTCAGGATAAATTTGCATATATAGTAACTTCACTTATCAATTTTAGAAAAAATACTCAATAGAAAGAAAAAAATGAAAAAGAAAAATATAAGAACGCTTTTAAATGCATGGGTTGACATTAGTTACTGTAAACAGTATCAAAGATAGAATTATGAAATGAATGTTTTACTGCATTTTTTCTCAATCTTAAAAAAAACACGCTTGTGACGATATGGGTTATGTTCCTAAAATATATAAAAAAAATCCACATATATAAATGACGTTGCTGATCCTTCAGTGTAAATCCACATAACAACGTCTGTCGCTTTCAGCGTAAATCTGCATGTTTAGAATCTTCACTGTCAATTTCCGGATAAATCATTACTTATAAATAATTTCACTGTCTCTTTTTGTGTAAATCCCACTAAATAAACAAATTCAACATCCCTTTTAGTATTAAGTCGCAGTGATAAACCATGTCACTGTCTCTTTCAGCGTAATTCCGTCTGTACAAATGATTTCACCGTCACTTCACTGTCACTTTCTAGGTTAATCCACATGTATAAATAACTTCTACTTTTTATTTTCAGTTTTAAATCTATGTATTTAAATATATCAATATAACGTTAAGACCTGTTTAAGGAATTTTCACAGACATATTCTAAGTTAACTATCTGGGTTCCATTAATTACGGGTGGGGGTGTTCCTGGTGGTGTTCCTTGACCTTGTTGTTCCAGGCAGTGTTCCCTTTATTGCGCGTTTGTTTTTCCCATATCCCTGTGCCACTAAAGCAAGTCTCCACTCCTCAAATGACGACTCTACCAGGGGTGTCATTAGGAGGCGAGGATTTCTCCCTGCGACTTCGACTGGTCTACCTGGCTACTATGAATACTTCTACTAGTTTTTTATACAAGTATCAATAAAAATACCCGGCTATTCTGCTCTGGGTGCCGCTTACTTATAAAGGTAATGACACCCCTGCTCTACCCTTCCCTGTATATATTGGTGGAGCGTATGATCAGATCATTGATACCATGATCATATTGCCCATGTCATGTGCTCGAACTTTATTTAGTTTTAGATGAAGAAAATCTTATACATTAAGAAGCGCCCACGTTTAACGGGAATCACCATATTGTTTACCTTAGTATGAATACAATAGGATTATTACTAGAGTAACGTGTTCTGGAAGTTTGTATCACCTCGAGTAGGTCAATGCCAGATCAAGGATCACACGAGAGGCGGAGCCTCGAGTGTGATCCTGATCTGGCATTTACCTACGAGAGGTGATACACACTTCCAGAACACGTTACTCTAGTAATGATCCTTTTATTATATACCTCTTACACATCATTAACATAGACATATTTATTTCTGGATAAATTGAAGCGGGAAAATGTATGTAGTTTTAAGGTGTTGGTGTTCATAACTTAATAAGTCTGATCTACTTGTTTTGTTTGTATGACGTAACGTCGTCTTGACGTTCTCGCGCATAGTGGCGTAAAACTTGCTTGAATCATTGGAAAAACCGCTGTTCTATTTTTAGTAAGATAGTGATACTAATTCTATTTTTAGTAGCATAGTGATAACCTGTAGTGTGATACAGGATGTTGTATTCTCCCATTTCTGCTCATGTGAGATAGGCATTTTCCTCATGTGAGATAACTCTATCTTACATGACATGTGACTTATGACGTCATGACGTTACGTCGACGTCGCCTTATTCTGGCGTTAAATCAGCAAAGTCATTGATTTTATGCCGGTAATAAACACATAATGGGAGAAAAATAATCCATCATGAGTGATCCATGTGAGATAGGGAAATCTCACCCTCGGGATCAGAATTGCAACCAGGCACTCGGCAGAGCCTCGTCCCTGGTTGCAATTCTAACCCCTCGGGTGAGATTTCTCTATCTCACATGGATACTCATGATGGATTCTTATATTCCATTGTCAGAAAATGAAGGTACTATGTATATATTATTGATAGGTATATAATAAATTATATATCAGGAATCTCAATGAATACTCCCTGATAAAACAAATAAATATGTACCGCATTTTCGGAACTTGCCAGCAGTCGCCATTTTGTTTATCTTATAATTGAAGAGGTCGCTACTGCAGAGTTGTCGTTTCTTGAAAATTGTTCAAAATGGGCAGCATTTTATTCAAGATATTGTTTTGATCATAATTAATAATTTACAGAACTGGAATACGAACCTTGCTGCTTCTTAGAATACGCATAAAATAGCTTTGCATACATAAATGCAGTAATATTAAGTATTTTATATTTTACATTAAAAATCACGTAGATACCGGTAGTGCCTCTTTAAGGTCTGGTATAGTAGGTCTGGTAGTGTAGGTATGAGCCATGTCTGGTATGCTGCCTAATTTTCAGTTCATACTGCACTAAAACTATCTGGATGTTTTTCGTGCATACCATTTCATTTTTTACTTTATTTTTAATTTGCAATCTGCATAACCACAGCTTCAGTGATCGCTATGTCTTTTATTTTCTCTACAATTTTAACTGAAAGGGAAATATTCAATTTCGAGTTTAATCAAAAAACTTTGTAATCACCAGTTCATGTCATATTTGGGGTGGCATCAAAAACAAAGATGGCTATGGTGTTATCCGCGTTTCTTTTCGTGGTCAACGAAAATGGGTAACTGTTCATAGGCTGATGTTCTACATATCATCAGAATGTGAACAGTTACCCCAGCCATCTGCATGTGTCGCATAGGTGTCACAAAAAACTTTGCATTAATTTTAATCATTTAATTTTGGAAACTTGTTTAGTAAATAATCAGTGGGCAGTTTGTAGAAATAAAGGCATTTGTAATGGTCACCATGGCTATAGGCCGTGCCTTCTATGAGAATGGATACTTATAATGTTAATATGTTAGAACAAAGGCGTGTTTAAATTTTAAATATTTGATTTATTCCATAGTTATGTTCATGATTGTTAGATGTTACAGTTTCATGAAAATTAGTGTTTAAAAGTTTCCTATTACTTCGTCGTTTGCGGGATATATAATGTTGTTAAAGCAGGGCAGTACATTGTTTATTGCTGCCCTGCCCTTTTCGACAAACTGCTTCTCGGATATAGCAATTATTTTTATATGCGTCAATTCAAGCCTTACGCGCGACCGAACGCGTTTCCTTTTACCAGTTGTTGACTTTGTCATATCTGGTATTGGATGCCTCAATGTTTGACAAAAAATCAGCACTATGTCACATGCTATACTGGCTTTGCTAGGCAAGGGTGAAGTTGTTGCCATGCGTCATGACGTTGCTGCTATTTAGGCTAAGGAAAACTACTCTAGATAAGTTCTGAAGCAGGTTCTTTATATTTTGAGTTCAGGAATAAATGATTTTGCTATACCCTGAATACTATGTAGATGAAGTACTCAAAAGTACATTAACAACACATACAGGAACTTAATTTTGATTCTAAGTAGTGGAAAAAAAGAACAAAATATGTAAATTTTGAGGAATTATAGTACCAAGTTTAAGAAGCTCTGAAATGTCTAAATTCCGTCGGATTGGCACAGCTGACGTATCAAAATGCTCGAAATAACTGGAATAAGTGATTTAAAAGTAACAAATAACAATTTGAAAAAATATTTTTGCCCTTTAATACGGGGAGACATCTTAGTTTCGAATGAAAGTCCATGTTAATTTCTTATAAAACAGAAATCTAAGAGATTAAAAGCCATGTACAGGCTAGACAATAAAAAGAAATCCACAAATGTGGTGTTTTTGAATTAGTATGACATAATAGTTAATTTTGGTATAAATAAACATTTTGTACTGTGAAGTTGAAAAGGTTGGAGACTGTAAACAGAAACTAGTAACTGGTGGCTATGTTGTAAATACTGGCTTTTTTTTTTATCATTTCCTGCATTTCTGCAGCCGACATTAGATTACAAAAAAACAACTCGTTAAGGTATGTAAAAAATAGCATTTTTATGACAAATTGGAGTGTTTGTCATTCAATTATGGATGTGTTATATCTCAGTTAAGGTACAGGCATATGCTGTCGTGAGTCTATAAATGTATTTTCCTTTTTTTGAGTGCTGAGTGGGTGGGGTAAATGAATTGTATTTGTAGACAGAGAAACCGATTTTGTTGCTTTCTAGCATGTATTTGCTATATTTTGAGAGGAAATAATATGGTCTTTCAGGAACAGGGCATGTTTGTTAGATTTAAAAAATAGAATTCAAGTTTTAAACGTAATTAGTGTACATGTCTGAAAATAGTCTGAATTTCAAAGTAAACTGTAGATTCCGACCTTAAAGAATATATGCATAGTACCGATTATACACAATTTAAGGTTTAGAACACAGGTTGTAGTGCGTTTTGCTATTTTCAACAAAAATTGCACCGAAATCATCAAAATATTGCGACATTTTCCATTTAGAGATATTGACACATCTTGCCAAGGGAAGTAACTCTTTCAGGTAAAAATAGACCATCACAGTTTTGTTATTTTCCAATGACCGAATGTGAATTTGCACACATTTTCCAATTTTATTTTGTAAAAACTATAATTCGAGCGTGTAAATTGTATATAACTGTTCATTTAAGTAAGCATTAATGTAGGAGAATAGGTTTCCATATAAGATACATTGAACTATCAGACCCAACAATAACTTGAACTCTGCTATGACCAACTCTGATCAGACGCGCACAATCAGATTTACTGGAATAACAGTATTAGACACTCATCAGACTTAAAATATTAAGACTCTTGAATATCAGCCCTACAATATCAGATGCATATCAGACTCATATCAGCCAAACAGTGCAGACCCATATCAGACCTACAATATCAGACACAAAAAACTACTATTGTGTACATATAGGTCTGCATCTCACTGGTATGTTCTATGTCAGAATCTGATACTTTGTCTTATAAATAGGACTGATAGCGTAAGCTTGATGTAATTGTAGGTCTGACATGAGTCTGAAAGTGTAGGTATGTCTGACATGCATCAAATAGTGAAAGTCTGAATTGAGTTTGATATTTTGGATAGTCTGGAATGAGTCTGACATTCAAAGTGCATATATTGCTCATACAATGTCAGACTGATATCAGACCTACACTATGAGAGCCATGTCAGACCCACACTATCAGACCCACACTACTAGACACACTCATATCAGACCCAAGTCAGACATTCATATCAGACCTTTGATATCAGACTCATGTCATACCTTAAATATTGGGTTAGCCTCCAGCATACAAAATATTGTTGGTCTGAGTTTATTTAAAGTTGTGATATGATAGTGTTAGTAAGTTCTTAGTTAATGTCTGGTATAGTAAGTCTGGTAGTGTAGGTATGAGCCATGTCTGGTATGCTGCCTAATTTTCAGTTCATACTGCACTTAACCTATCTGGATGTTTTTCGTGCATACCATTTCATTTTTTACTTTACTTTTAATTTGCAGTCTGCATAACCATAGCTGCAGTGACCGTTATGTCTATTATTTTCTATACAATTTTAACTGAAAGGGAAATATTCAATTTCGAGTTTAAATTAAAAAACTTTGTAATCACCGATTCATGTCATATTTGGGGTGGCAGCAAAAACAAAGATGGCTATGGTGTTATCCGCGTTACTTTTCGTGGTCAACGAAAATGGGTAATTGTTCATAGGCTGATGTTCTACATATCATCAGAATGTGAACAGTTACGCAGCCATCTGCATGTGTCGCATAGGTGTCACAAAAAACTTTGCATTAATTTTAAGCATTTAAGTTTGGAAACTTGTTTAGTAAATAATCAGTGGGCAGTTTGTAGAAATGAAGGCATATGTAATGGTCACCGTGGCTATAGGCCGTGCCTTCTATGAGAATTGATACTTATTATGTTGATATGTTAAAACAAAGGGGTTTTTAAATTTTAAATATTTGGATTTATTCCATAGTTATGTTCATGATTGTTAGATGTTACAGTTTCATAAAAATTAGTGTTTAAAAGTTTCCTGTTACTTCGTCGTTTGCGGGATATATAATGTTGTTAAAGCAGGGCAGTACATTGTTTATTGCTGCCCTGCCCTTTTCGACAAACTGCTTCTCGGATATACTATTTTTTTATATGCGTCATTTCAAGCCTTACGCGCGACCGAACGCGTTTCCTTTTACCAGTTGTTGACTTTGTCATATCTGGTATAGGATGCCTCAATGTTTGACAAAACATCTGCACTATGTCACATGCTATACTGGCGTTGCTAGGCAAGGGTGAAGTTGTTGCTATGCGTCATGACGTTGCTGCTATGTCGGCTAAGGCAGACTACTCTAGATAAGTTCTGAAGCAGGTTCTTTATATTTTGAGTTCAGGAATAAACGATTTTTCTATACCCTGAATACTATGTAGATGAAGTACTCAAAAGTACATTAACAACACATATACCAACTTAATTTTGATTCTAAGAAGGGGAAAAAAGAACAAAAAATACTGATAAATATGTAAATTTTGAGGAATCATAGTACCAAGTTTAAGAAGCTCTAAAATATCTGAATTCCATCGAATTGGCACAGCTGACGTATCAAAATGCTCGAAATAACTATAATAAGTGATTTAAAAGTAACAAATAAAAATTTGAAAAAATATTTTGCCCTTAAGGAAAATATACATAGTGCCGATTATACACAATTTTAGGTTTAGAACACAGGTTGTAGTGCGTTTTGCTATTTTCAATAAAAATTGCTCCGAAATCATCAAAATATTGCGACATTTTCCATTTTGAGATATTGACACATATTGCCAAGGGAAGTAACTTTTTCAGGTAAAAATAGACCATCTCAGTGATAGCGTAAGTTTGATGTAATTGTAGGTCTGACATGAGTCTGAAAGTTTAAGTATGTCTGACATGCATCAAATAGTGAAAGTCTAACTTGAGTTTGATATTTTGGATAGTCTGATATGAGTCTGACATTCAAAGTGCATATATTGCTCATACAATATCAGACTGTTATCAGACCTACAATATGAGAGCCATGTCAGACCCACACTATCAGACTAACACTACTAGACACACTCATATCAGACCCATGTCAGACACAAAGATCAGACCTTTGATATGAGACTCATGTCAGACCTTAAATATTGGGTAAGCTTCCAGCATACAAAATATTGTTGGTCTGAGTCTATTTAAAGTTGTGATATGATAGTGTAAGTAAGTTCTTAGTTAAGGTCTGGTATAGTAGGTCTGGTAGTGTAGGTATGAGCCATGTCTGGTATGCTGCCTAATTTTCAGTTCATACTGCACTAAAACTATCTGGATGTTTTTCGTGCATACCATTTCATTTTTTACTTTATTTTTAATTTGCAATCTGCATAACCACAGCTTCAGTGATCGCTATGTCTATTATTTTCTCTACAATTTTAACTGAAAGGGAAATATTCAATTTCGAGTTTAATCAAAAACCTTTGTAGCAAAAACAAAGATGGCTATGGTGTTATCCGCGTTTCTTTTCGTGGTCAACGAAAATGGGTAACTGTTCATAGGCTGATGTTCTACATATCATCAGAATGTGAACAGTTACCCCAGCCATCTGCATGTGTCGCATAGGTGTCACAAAAAACTTTTCATTAATTTTAATCATTTAATTTTGGAAACTTGTTTAGTAAATAATCAGTGGGCAGTTTGTAGAAATAAAGGCATATGTAATGGTCACCATGGCTATAGGCCGTGCCTTCTATGAGAATGGATACTTATAATGTTAATATGTTAGAACAAAGGCGTGTTTAAATTTTAAATATTTGGATTTATTCCATAGTTATGTTCATGATTGTTAGATGTTACAGTTTCATGAAAATTAGTGTTTAAAAGTTTCCTATTACTTCGTCGTTTGCGGGATATATAATGTTGTTAAAGCAGGGCAGTACATTGTTTATTGCTGCCCTGCCCTTTTCGACAAACTGCTTCTCTGATATAGCAATTATTTTTATATGCGTCAATTCAAGCCTTACGCGCGACCGAACGCGTTTCCTTTTACCAGTTGTTGACTTTGTCATATCTGGTATTGGATGCCTCAATGTTTGACAAAAAATCAGCACTATGTCACATGCTATACTGGCTTTGCTAGGCAAGGGTGAAGTTGTTGCCATGCGTCATGACGTTGCTGCTATTTAGGCTAAGGAAAACTACTCTAGATAAGTTCTGAAGCAGGTTCTTTATATTTTGAGATCAGGAATAAATGATTTTGCTATACCCTGAATACTATGTAGATGAAGTACTCAAAAGTACATTAACAACACATATAGGAACTTAATTTTGATTCTAAGTAGTGGAAAAAAAGAACAAAATATGTAAATTTTGAGGAATTATAGTACCAAGTTTAAGAAGCTCTGAAATGTCTAAATTCCGTCGGATTGGCACAGCTGACGTATCAAAATGCTCGAAATAACTGGAATAAGTGATTTAAAAGTAACAAATAACAATTTGAAAAAATATTTTTGCCCTTTAATACGGGGAGACATCTTAGTTTCGAATGAAAGTCCATGTTAATTTCTTATAAAACAGAAATCTAAGAGATTAAAAGCCATGTACAGGCTAGACAATAAAAAGAAATCCACAAATGTGGTGTTTTTGAATTAGTATGACATAATAGTTAATTTTGGTATAAATAAACATTTTGTACTGTGAAGTTGAAAAGGTTGGAGACTGTAAACAGAAACTAGTAACTGGTGGCTATGTTGTAAATACTGGCTTTTTTTTTTATCATTTCCTGCATTTCTGCAGCCGACATTAGATTACAAAAAAACAACTCGTTAAGGTATGTAAAAAATAGCATTTTTATGACAAATTGGAGTGTTTGTCATTCAATTATGGATGTGTTATATCTCAGTTAAGGTACAGGCATATGCTGTCGTGAGTCTATAAATGTATTTTCCTTTTTTTGAGTGCTGAGTGGGTGGGGTAAATGAATTGTATTTGTAGACAGAGAAACCGATTTTGTTGCTTTCTAGCATGTATTTGCTATATTTTGAGAGGAAATAATATGGTCTTTCAGGAACAGGGCATGTTTGTTAGATTTAAAAAATAGAATTCAAGTTTTAAACGTAATTAGTGTACATGTCTGAAAATAGTCTGAATTTCAAAGTAAACTGTAGATTCCGACCTTAAAGAATATATGCATAGTACCGATTATACACAATTTAAGGTTTAGAACACAGGTTGTAGTGCGTTTTGCTATTTTCAACAAAAATTGCACCGAAATCATCAAAATATTGCGACATTTTCCATTTAGAGATATTGACACATCTTGCCAAGGGAAGTAACTCTTTCAGGTAAAAATAGACCATCACAGTTTTGTTATTTTCCAATGACCGAATGTGAATTTGCACACATTTTCCAATTTTATTTTGTAAAAACTATAATTCGAGCGTGTAAATTGTATATAACTGTTCATTTAAGTAAGCATTAATGTAGGAGAATAGGTTTCCAAATAAGATACATTGAACTATCAGACCCAACAATAACTTGAACTCTGCTATGACCAACTCTGATCAGACGCGCACAATCAGATTTACTGGAATAACAGTATTAGACACTCATCAGACTTAAAATATTAAGGCTCTTGAATATCAGCCCTACAATATCAGATGCATATCAGACTCATATCAGCCAAACAGTGCAGACCCATATCAGACCTACAATATCAGACACAAAAAACTACTATTGTGTACATATAGGTCTGCATCTCACTGGTATGTTCTATGTCAGAATCTGATACTTTGTCTTATAAATAGGACTGATAGCGTAAGCTTGATGTAATTGTAGGTCTGACATGAGTCTGAAAGTGTAGGTATGTCTGACATGCATCAAATAGTGAAAGTCTGAATTGAGTTTGATATTTTGGATAGTCTGGAATGAGTCTGACATTCAAAGTGCATATATTGCTCATACAATATCAGACTGATATCAGACCTACACTATGAGAGCCATGTCAGACCCACACTATCAGACCCACACTACTAGACACACTCATATCAGACCCAAGTCAGACATTCATATCAGACCTTTGATATCATACTCATGTCATACCTTAAATATTGGGTTAGCCTCCAGCATACAAAATATTGTTGGTCTGAGTTTATTTAAAGTTGTGATATGATAGTGTTAGTAAGTTCTTAGTTAATGTCTGGTATAGTAAGTCTGGTAGTGTAGGTATGAGCCATGTCTGGTATGCTGCCTAATTTTCAGTTCATACTGCACTAAACCTATCTGGATGTTTTTCGTGCATACCATTTCATTGTTTACTTTACTTTTAATTTGCAGTCTGCATAACCATAGCTGCAGTGACCGTTATGTCTATTATTTTCTATACAATTTTAACTGAAAGGGAAATATTCAATTTCGAGTTTAAATTAAAAAACTTTGTAATCACCGATTCATGTCATATTTGGGGTGGCAGCAAAAACAAAGATGGCTATGGTGTTATCCGCGTTACTTTTCGTGGTCAACGAAAATGGGTAATTGTTCATAGGCTGATGTTCTACATATCATCAGAATGTGAACAGTTACGCAGCCATCTGCATGTGTCGCATAGGTGTCACAAAAAACTTTGCATTAATTTTAAGCATTTAAGTTTGGAAACTTGTTTAGTAAATAATCAGTGGGCAGTTTGTAGAAATGAAGGCATATGTAATGGTCACCGTGGCTATAGGCCGTGCCTTCTATGAGAATTGATACTTATTATGTTGATATGTTAAAACAAAGGGGTTTTTAAATTTTAAATATTTGGATTTATTCCATAGTTATGTTCATGATTGATAGATGTTACAGTTTCATAAAAATTAGTGTTTAAAAGTTTCCTGTTACTTCGTCGTTTGCGGGATATATAATGTTGTTAAAGTAGGGCAGTACATTGTTTATTGCTGCCCTGCCCTTTTCGACAAACTGCTTCTCGGATATACTATTTTTTTTATATGCGTCATTTCAAGCCTTATGCGCGACCGAACGCGTTTCCTTTTACCAGTTGTTGACTTTGTCATATCTGGTATAGGATGCCTCAATGTTTGACACAACATCTGCACTATGTCACATGCTATACTGGCGTTGCTAGGCAAGGGTGAAGTTGTTGCTATGCGTCATGACGTTGCTGCTATGTCGGCTAAGGCAGACTACTCTAGATAAGTTCTGAAGCAGGTTCTTTATATTTTGAGTTCAGGAATAAATTATTTTTCTATACCCTGAATACTATGTAGATGAAGTACTCAAAAGTACATTAACAACACATATACCAACTTAATTTTGATTCTAAGAAGGGGAAAAAAGAACAAAAAATACTGATAAATATGTAAATTTTGAGGAATTATAGTACCAAGTTTAAGAAGCTCTGAAATATCTATATTCCATCGGATTGGCACAGCTGACGTATCAAAATGCTCGAAATAACTGGAATAAGTGATTTAAAAGTAACAAATAAAAATTTGAAACAATATTTTTACCCTTAAGGAAAATATGAATAGTACCGATTATACACAATTTCAGGTTTAGAACACAGGTTGAAGTGCGTTTTTGCTATTTTCAATAAAAATTGCTCCGAAATCCTCAAAATATTGCGACATTTTCCATTTTGAGATATTGACACATATTGCCAAGGGAAGTAACTCTTTCAGGTAAAAATAAACCATCTCAGTTTTGTTATTTTCCAATGACCGAATATGAATTTGCACACTTTTTCCAATTTTATTTTGTAAAAACTATAATTGGAGCGTGTAAATTGTATATAAGTGTTCATTTAAGTAAGCATTAATGTAGGAGAATAGGTTTCCATATAAGATACCTTGAACTATCAGACCCAACAATAAATTGCACTCTGCTATGACCAACTCTGAACAGACGTGCACAATCAGACTTACTGGAATAACAGTATTAGACACGCATCAGACTTAAAATATTAAGAATCTTGAATATCAGCCCTACAATATCAGATACATATCAGACTCATATCTGCCAAACAATTCAGACCCATATCAGAGCTACAATATCAGACGCAAAAAACTACTATTGTGTACATATATTTCTGCATCTCAATGGTAAGTTCTAAGTTAGAAGCTGATACTTTGTCTTATAAATATGAGTGATAGCGTAAGTTTGATGTAATTGTAGGTCTGACATGAGTCTGAAAGTGTAGGTATGTCTGACATGCATCAAATAATGGAAGTCTGAATTGAGTTTGATATTTTGGATTGTCTGGAATGAGTCTGACATTCAAATTGCATATATTGCTCATACAATATCAGACTGATATCAGACCTACAATATGAGAGCCATGTCAGACCCACACTATCAGACCCACACTACTAGACACACTCATATCAGACCCAAGTCAGACATTCATATCAGACCTTTGATATGAGACTCATGTCAGACCGTATATATTGGGTTAACCTCCAGAATACAAAATGTTGTTGGTCTGAGTCTATTTAAAGTTGTGATATGATAGTGTAAGTAAGTTCTTAGTTAAGGTCTGGTATAGTAGGTCTGGTAGTGTAGGTATGAGCCATGTCTGGTATGCTGCCTAATTTTCAGTTCATACTGCACTAAAACTATCTGGATGTTTTTCGTGCATACCATTTCATTTTTTACTTTATTTTTAATTTGCAATCTGCATAACCACAGCTTCAGTGATCGCTATGTCTATTATTTTCTCTACAATTTTAACTGAAAGGGAAATATTCAATTTCGAGTTTAATCAAAAGACTTTGTAATCACCAGTTCATGTCATATTTGGGGTGGCAGCAAAATCAAAGACGGCTATGGTGTTATCCGCGTTACTTTTCGTTGTCAACGAAAATGGGTAACTGTTCATAGGCTGATGTTCTACATATCATCAGAATGTGAACAGTTATGCAGCCATCTGCATGTGTCGCATAGGTGTCACCAAAAACTTTGCATTAATTTTAAGCATTTAAGTTTGGAAACTTGTTTAGTAAATAATCAGTGGGCAGTTTGTAGAAATGAAGGCATATGTAATGGTCACCGTGGCTATAGGCCGTGCCTTCTATGAGAATGGATAATTATTATGTTGATATGTTAAAACAAAGGCGTGTTTAAATTTTAAATATTTGGATTTATTTCATAGTTATGTTCATGATTGTTAGATGTTACAGTTTCATAAAAAAATTAGTGTTTAAAAGTTTCCTGTTACTTCGTCGTTTGCGGGATATATAATGTTGTTAAAGCAGGGCAGTACATTGTTTATTGCTTCCCTGCCCTTTTCGACAAACTGCTTCTCGGATATACTAATTATTTGTATATGCGTCAATTCAAGCCTTACGCGCGACCGAACGCGTTTCCTTTTACCAGTTGTTGACTTTGTCATGTCTGGTATAGGATGCCTCAATGTTTGACAAAACATCTGCACTATGTCACATGCTATACTGGCGTTGCTAGGCAAGGGTGAAGTTGTTGCTATGCGTCATGACGTTGCGGCTATGTAGGCTAAGGGAGACTACTCTAGATAAGTTCTGAAGCATGTTCTTTATATTTTGAGTTCAGGAATAAATGATTTTTCTATACCCTGAATACTATTGTAGATGAAGTACTAAAAAGTACATTAACAACACATATACCAACTTAATTATGATTCAAAGAAGGGGAAAAAAGAACAAAAAATACTGATAAATATGTAAATTTTGAGGAATTATAGTGCCAAGTTTAAGAAGCTCTGAAATAACTAAATTCCATCGGATTGGCACAGCTGACGTATCAAAATGCTCGAAATAACTGGAATAAGTGATTTAAAAGTAACAAATAAAAATTTGAAACAATATTTTTACCCTGAAGGAAAATATGCATAGTATCGATTATACATAATTTCAGGTGTAGAACACAGGTTGTAGTGCGTTTTTCTATTTTCAACACAAAATTGCTCCGAAATCATCAAAATATTGCGACATTTCCATTTTGAGAGATATGGACACATTTTGCCAAGGGAAGTAACTCTTTCAGGTAAAAATAGACCACCTCAGTTTTGTTATTTTACAATAACCGAATGTGAATTTGCACACATTTTCCAATTTTATTTTGTAAAAACTGTAATTGGAGCGTGTAAATTGTAGATAATAGGTAATTTAAGTAAGCATTAATGTAGGAGAATAGGTTTCCATATAAGATACCATGAACTATCAGACCCAACAATAAATTGCACACTGTAATTACCAACTCTGATCAGACGTGCAAAATCATACTTACTGGAATAACAGTATTAGACACGCATCAGACTTAAAATATTAAGACTCTTGAATATCAGCCCTACAATATCAGATGCATATCAGACTCATATCAGCCAAACAGTTCAGACCCATATCAGAGCTACAATATCAGACACAAAAAACTACTATTGTGTACATATAGGTCTGCATCTCACTGGTATGTTCTATGTCAGAATCTGATACTTTGTCTTATAAATACGAGTGATAGCGTAAGTCTGACATGAGTCTGAAAGTGTAGGTCTGTCTGACATGCATCAAATAGTGAAAGTCTGAATTGAGTTTGATATTTTGGATAGTCTGGAATGCGTCTGACATTCAAAGTGCATATATTGCTCATACAATATCAGACTGATATCAGACCTACAATATGAGAGCCATGTCCGACCCACACTATCAGACCCACACTACTAACACTCATATCAGACCCAAGTCAGACACTCATATCAGACCTTTGATGTCAGACTCATGTCAGACCTTAAATATTGGGTTAGCCTCCAGCATACAAAATATTGTTGGTCTGAGTCTATTTAAAGTTGTGATATGATAGTGTAAGTAAGTTCTTAGTTAAAGTCTGGTATAGTAAGTCTGGTAGTGTAGGTATGAGCCATGTCTGGTATGCTGCCTAATTGTCAGTTCATACTGCACTAAAACTATCTGGATGTTTTTCGTGCATACCATTTCATTTTTTACTTTATTTTTAATTTGCAGTCTGCATAACCATAGCTGCAATGACCGCTATGTCTATTATTTTCTCTACAATTTTAACTGAAAGGGAAATATTCAATTTCGAGTTTAAATTAAAAAACTTTGCAATCACCGATTCATGTCATATTTGGGGTGGCAGCAAAAACAAAGATGGCTATGGTGTTATCCGCGTTACTTTTCGTGGTCAATGAAAATGGGTAACTGTTCATAGGCTGATGTTCTACATATCATCAGACCCAGCCATCTGCATGTGTCGCATAGGTGTCACCAAAAACTTTGCATTAATTTTAAGCATTTAATTTTGGAAACTTGTTTAGTAAATAATCAGTGGGCAGTTTGTAGAAATGAAGGCATGTGTAATGGTCACCGTGGCTATAGGCCGTGCCTTCTATGAGAATGGATACTTATTATGTTGATATGTTAAAACAAAGGCGTGTTAACATTTTAAATATTTGGATTTATTCCATAGTTATGTTCATGATTGTTAGATGTTACAGTTTCATAAAAAATAGTGTTTCACAGTTTCATGTTACTTCGTCGTTTGCGGGATATATAATGTTGTTAAAGTATTGCCCTGCCCTTTTCGACAAACTTCTTCTCGGATATACTAAAACAAATTATATGCTTCAACGCGCGACCGAACGCGTTTCCTTTTACCAGTTGTTGACTTGTCATATCTGGTATAGGATGCCCCAATGTTTGACAAAAAATCTGCACTATGTCACATGCTATACTGGCGTTGCTAGGAGGCAAGGGTGAAGTTGTTGCTATGCGTCATGACGTTGCTGCTATGTAGGCTAAGGATGAGTTCTGAAGCAGGTTCTTTATATTTTGAGTTCAGGAATAAATGATTTTTCTATACCCTGAATACTATGTAGATGAAGAACTCAAAAGTACATTAACAACACATATACCACTTTAATTTTGATTCTAAGTAGGTGAAAAAAGAACAAAAAATACTGATAAATATGTAAATTTTGAGGAATTATAGTGCCAAGTTGAAGAAGCTCTAAAATGTCTAAATTCCATCGGATTGGCACAGCTGACGTATCAAAATGCTCGAAATAACTGGAATAAGTGATTTAAAAGTAACAAATAACAATTTGAAAAAAATATTTTTGCCCTTAAGGGGAGACTCCTTATTTTCGAATGAAAATTAGCTATATTTTGAGAGGAAATTATATGGTCTTTCATGAACAGGGCATGTTTTTAGTTTTGAAAAATAGAATTCAAGTTATTTAACGTAATTGGTGTACATGTCTGAAAATAGTCTGAATTTCAAAGAAAACTGTAGATTCCGACCTAAATGATAATCAAACAAAATGGTGGATATAAATTCCTGTACTGCTCGGACGTTGGCCCAAATCGCAAATATACCACCTGATCTTGCGAGGCGAATTGTGACCTATCGTCATGGAAAAGCGCAGATACTTAATTTCGATGAACTCTGGTATGTAGAAGGAATGACAAGATCATGGAACAATAGAATACGATCGAAGATGATAATCGATGAATCTGCCTTGACAAATCTACAACATCAAAACACAGGACAGAAACAAGAAAAGGGACACCTCTCTAAGAAATCTCCATTATCAAGAAAAGCATTTCCAGCCAGGTTTAGTAAGACAACACAGAAAGCAGAACGTACGTGTAAATTTCAAAGTAAAGGAATTCTTTCCTCAGAAAGTGGAACAGAAACCATTACAAAGATAGAACAAACAAACAAGGGCTTCGGTAGCGTTCCAATTTTTACAATGCCGAGTCCGATTCCAACTTCCTCAACTGGCATTCGGCAAGGTGATCTGAAACTGTACAGCCCTGTATCTATCCAGACTTCACCTTCTGGGTGTAACAGCCTGGCCTTCTACCAGACAATGCAAGCAGGAAATAAACGTACGAACAACCACCTTAGGAATAGCCCTGACAAAATACCGAAGAAGGTACAGTCTCCTAGTCAAACGAAGTATAAATTTAATCTGAAACAAAAAGTAAACCGTGGTAGACGATTACCAACGAACAACGAAATGTCAATAAAACAATGGCTCAATACCATGCCGTCAGTAATATCGAATGTTGGCAAATTACCAAAGCAAAGTCGAAAAAGATGCAGAAGCGCAAGTCCGTCTAAATATCGAAACAGAAGCCAATCTCTTTCCCGGCACAGAAGCAGGAGTAGTCGCGATAGAAGCAAATCCTACTCTAGAGAAAGAAGCGCAAGTCTCAATAAAATGGATCAAATTCTATGAGCAGGAACCATTCACCACAAACTCTCGCAACGTTAAGTCCGGTACGGGCTTTTATAAAAAAGAGAAAGGTACCAAGGCCCGAATTACCAGTAAATAAACCCAGTACACCTAAGCAAATGAAAGCCACTGAAAAAGACAACAGATGCAAAGAAACATATAAATATATAAGAAAAACAATCGGTAGAAATACACCATCTTGAAAGAGAACCAGACGACAAAATCGAAAGTTCCGGTGTCAAAGGCGGGCGTGACGCCCGTTGCAAACTTCCATCTTCTTTCATTATAGAGCGGCCGTCTAAAAGAACCAGGAGCGAATCAACATCGCCGGATAGATTTCACGTAAAGCATACGAGACACGAAACCAAAGACGATCAAAACACCAGTATTTTGTCAAAATCTGCACCAAGAAGTAGGTCTAACAGTGCACCAAGACGCTCTCGACGTGACAAGTACTCTGGACGTAGTAAGTCTAACGAAAGCAGTACTGATTGCGAAGGTCGTTTGCAGTCTGCAGAGAGGTCTTTGAGTAGAAACAGCGAGGACATGCAAAGCCTTTCCCATAGCCCACGTGACAAAAGTAGCAGAAGGAAAAGGCGTCACACCGACCAACCGATAGGGTGCGTTATCTTGTAGAGAAGATAATGTGAGTCATACTTGTCCGTTCTCTGCGCAATTTTTTGTAAATGGAATTAGTGTTTGCCCTACTTTTTCCTCCAATCAGACGGTGAGGAATTTTAAAAAAATGGCGAACTTATTCATGTAAACTTCTAACGATCACCAATTTTAACCATTTAATCATTAAGTAATAGCTTACTAAATGGCACGCGCTTGTTTTGGCGCGAACGTGTTAAGACGCGTGGTTTCGTAGAAGCGCGGGGGAAAAGTAGGGCAAACACTAAGTCAGTTAGAGGCTAAGAAGTGAAATTGTAACAATTAAGAAACCCCGGTCAGTCGCTGCTCTCCTTCCCTTAGGGTTTCTTAATTGTTACAATTTCACTTCATAGCCTCTAACTAATACTTAAAATTCAAAATAAAGTATTATGCAAAAATGTATTCGTGTTTTATCGCTGTTAAAGATAATTGCAAACAGTTTATGTGACTTTCCAAATATAAGGCGGAATATATAGGTGTCGCTGTTTTCTATATGTACGCGAATTTAGCAGCTGCTAGTTTTCGTAGAAACACAGTTAGCCTACTCATTAAAGAGATAAATCAGTTAACTTCACTGTAAGTGTTTTTAAAGGGACATATGGCAATCTTGATTTGTTCAAAAGTTAGATTTTCTACATAACTCGCATATTTGTAATCATTAATATTAATTATTAGAATAATTCAAAGCAAATTGTTTTTACATATTACTATCTGCTGATTATATTGCACCAAAAATATATTAAAACATTTGGTAGAATAACGAAGATAATAGATCATTCAACGTTTTGTTTAATTATATACAAGCAGGTTCAACGTTAAAATGATACTGGATTAATAAATCGAGGTGCTAATTATATGCTATAGATACAATTCAATTCAATTCAATATTTCATTCGGCATAACATTTACATGTTTATTGCCTAGTCAAGACTCTAATACGCATCCGTGGCCGGGATAGTAAATACGCTGCGTCTAAAACATTCTCGCGGGTTTAAATCCCACTTGGAGTTCTGCTTGTCAATTGAGAAAGTGTCGAATTTTAAGGAAAGCGGGAGGTATACAGTACCGGTTATACCCAGGGAAAATGGGATGGTCTGCCTCTACCATAAACAATCGACCGTCATATAATTTAATACTTCTCTCAAAGAAACTAACCCCCCAAATAATGGTAAAATAACACAACAAAACCATTTATTAAAATGTTATCCAAGTGTTCAGGTCATGCAATAATATTTATGTACCGATTAAAATTATAGGTTTATATATTCACGCGTTCTTAAAATATCCGTGACTGAATATGCGTAAAATGAATTATGAGTTGGTATCTCTTAATTCGACGCTCCAGTTTTGAGGTATGACCTGGCTGGTTAAAGCTGTTTATATTGTGTCTTTATGTAGTTCAGTGTTCTCAAAATACACATACATGGTCGTCAGTAGGTTTAGAAACGGTATACATCTGTTGTAAACTATTTAAACCTACGGATACCCATCTTTACCTGAAATTTTCATCATGTCATCCAAAACATACAACACTGAATATTCCATTCAAACTAGCCTCTAGAATTATTACTATAGTAAGAGAAGAAAGTATAAGAATGATACGCTTAATAGAACTGAGACATTTTCTACAGAAACAGGGATACCCGGAAGAAATAATTTCCCGAGGAATTCGGAAAGCTATTGACAAAGGCCCAATCAAGGCAGATGAGCGGATTGAAAGAAAAAACGACTTATCTGATGTTATACTATATAAATATCACATTCATAAGAGGGTGATAGTAAGAGAATATCACCCGAGGATAATCAATACGTAAAACCCCTCGGGCAAAAATAAGATTCATTTTCAGTACAGATTTCACCTTGTCTGATAGACTGCTCCACTGCTCGTTTGAGTGAAACCGGACATGCGCAGTGAAGCAGTGTATTTGCCGAAACCATTTTTTTTTCCAGAAAGTTGCTATGGAAGTTATATCGTTGGATTGGAAATAACATAACTAAGAAAACGAGTGGTAGTTTATTGACATCGGTCAAGTACTTTTGAAGTTATGATGAGTTAAAAAGAGCAATTTCACCATACTGACCCGACGACGTCGCCGAAACAGCGCGCATCAAAGTTGCGTATGTGATATTTATTTTACTATCACCCTGCGATTTTCTATCACCCTGTACTATCACCCTCGCTTAAGATAGTAAGAAATGACACATTGTTGTCTATAGGGATTTAACATGGGCGTTTTATATGAGGTATAATAACATTTGTTATTACCTTTAATTCATGTAATACAAACGTTTTCCCAATTGTCCTTCAACTCGAAACCTTCATGAAACGGAGTGAAACAATGAACACAATTTTATAAAAGAAGACGATTATTAACATTAAAAGACAGCCCAAAAATTTAAAACGAGTTTTAACTAGTTCAAAATTTGATGACAAAGAAACCAAACCAAGTATTCCAAAATGTGGTGACAGTCGATGTAAAACATGTCTGAACCTGATTGAAGATAACTCTATTGAATTTAAGAACGGCAAAGTTTTTACTGGAAAAAGCAATATGAATTCTACACACTATTATCTGAAACAAGTGCCGGGAGAACTACCATGTTAAGAACAAGAATGAACGTGCTTCGCCAACTAAATAAAACAGAAGAACTGAGACTGTTTATTTTTCATGACTGTTCTAATGGGCAGTTTGAAATATTTCAATGTTATGTGTATTGATTCATATGATGGGTTTTTATCGGAGTAGAAGGGGGAGTGGGGAGCGTGTGTGTGTGGAGTGGATGGGGTGGGGGTGGGGGTGGGGTGGGAGCAAGGTTTGGGGGCATGGCAAGTTTGTTGTAATTAAAATTTCATTAAAATTACTGTTGAGTTTGTCTTCGTGACGTATATTTACCAACATTTTATTTACTTTCGTTCTGCGACGTTAACGGTTTAAAACGTGAGTTCAATTCTCCGTGGTGCCACTGAGTTCGTTTTAAATGATATTTATCAATATGCAATAAATGGTAAAAATGCGCGATGACGTCATCAATCCAAGATGGCTGCCTCCGTTTGAGAATTTTTGCAATTTTTTAAAAGATCCTACGTCCTGTATTTTCTAAGATATTTTGATAATTTGTTCAACCTTTTCCATGGTTTTTAAAGCCCTTTTAAATAAAGTTAGTTCCAGACCAATTAAAACTGCTTCGTCGATTTCCGTCACTCGAGGATCCGACCACATTTCACGAGTACAGAAATTAGCGAAGAGTTCCGATCGACAGTTAACATGTCTGTCACATGTAATAACGACAGTTAACATGTCTGTCACATGTAATAAACACATTTTAAACTTGTTCGCTTCCTTATAGGGTTTACGAAACGTTTTATGGATTACATTTGTATTTCTAACTCAACAAAATGCTCGTTAACTTTAAAA
Organism: Cyrtodaria siliqua; assembly: GCA_037043455.1. NCBI lineage: Eukaryota > Metazoa > Mollusca > Bivalvia > Adapedonta > Hiatellidae > Cyrtodaria > Cyrtodaria siliqua. The sequence continues at coordinate 38,688 of JAWPHD010011982.1, forward strand.
TAATTCATAACTCTTTTTGTAAGTCTTATGTAGAACGGGAACTCGTTTAAGATCCTATCTATACAACAACACAATGTCCGCATTATCGCAATTTGACCATTTCGAAATCAACACCATAGTATATAAAGAGAACGAAGAAATAATCCGACACATGCTATAATATAGTGACATCTCTTGAATTATGAAACTTTCTAAATGCGAAGTTTCTCAATGTTGATACGTAACTACATTTCACGAGCGATGCCTAGTTTTAGAAATCGTGACTTTGGGCCATGCACCTAAGCTTATATGGAAACCTGCAGGTTTTGTTTACAGATACGATCATCTTACGTTTCGAAAAACAAAACAATTACGACTTTACACCTCCTTATCTCTTAGTACACAGTTAACATGTGTTGGCACGGTAATCGTTCTTACGCTATATTATCTTCTTCTCACAGTTACTGTTTACCCAATCTGTTGTCTCAGATTTTCAAATACTTGCACCATTTATTCATGAAGATTTTACTACAAGCCGTCTTCGCGGTGAAGAGCGTGACATATATAGAGACTATCGATAAAAAAAAACACTAGGCAAACACTAAATCGGATAGAGTCTATGAAGAGAAATCTTCACCATTAAGAAACCGCGATCGGTCGGTCGCTACGCTCCCTCCCTTTCGGTTTCTTAAGGGTGAAGATTTCTCTTCATAGCCTCTATCCTATACAAAATATAATGACTTTGTACTTAACATAATAATTGTGTGTTTTCGTTCCAGTACTACTTCATGTGAATTGTAGTATAATTGGCATGTACATGTTTTTAAAAATAAAATACTCTTAAACCAAAAATTCACAATAAAAATATTGTATATATATATATATATATATATATAAAATGAAAAAAAAGAAAAGAAAAGAAGACACTATGAAATGATATCTTTTAAGTAGATGCTCCGGCATTTATTTATTATACACACAGCATGCCTCTGACTAGAGAATCACCAGAAAAGTGCATAGGCAAATCTGACATTGAATGAATTAATGAATGAATGGTATTTTACGGCACGTCGACACATAATGAGGTCATATTGTGAGCGAAACCCGATGAAAATGATTATTAAAAATTATGCTAAAATGTATAGGTAAACTATTTACAAAAAGTGACGATATGGTAATAATTTGTTTGTTTGTTTGTTTGTTTGTATGATGTTTTACGTTATTTTCAACACATGTCAGGTTAAGATGCGGTCGATTTTTTTGTGGTGGAGGCAGACCACCACTTTTCCTGGGTAAAACCAGTACTGTACACCTCCCGCCATCCGTAAGAATCGACACTTTCTCACTTACAAGTCGAGCTCCCAGTGGAATTCAAACCCACAGCGGTGAGAGGCGAGAAGGTTTACAACGCAAAGTCGTTAACCATTCGGCCACGGAGACGCTATAAGATGATAATAAAATCAGCTGTGTATATGTTTGTTAACAAATGTCCGTCAACGGGCGCATTGAACATTGGAACTCTATTGCGCCTTCTAAACAGAAAGCAACTACAACTAGAATCCAAACGGATTCGTTTGAGCATATTATGCATGTAAACATATATTTCACACGCGGGGTTAGAGATGGCTCTAAACCTTTTTTTAAACACGTGGCGTCCCGTTAGGTTTTTCCACATTTCTTACATTTTTGAGAATACATGTTAATAAATAATTGAATTGGTCAAATCAAATTGTTTTTGGCATATTTAACAAATAATACATGGTGCTGAGGTCCATATGCAAGTTTATGGACTGGGCAGTCCATAAACTTGCATCTGGATCGAAGCACCATACATTATTGGTTATACTATACCGAATCTGAACAACAAATTAAAACAATACGTTTTATTTAAATTTGACGTCGCTTTTTTCATACGTCCGAAACAATAGCTCTCGGACCGGATCACAGAATATTATACCTAATTTGCATATTTTCTTCTTTGCGCAATGTGACGTCATCCGTTCACTATTTAAGAAATAGAATATTTCCAGCGGGTTTATATTGTCCCAGATCAAACTTGAACTTGAAGACCATCGATACCAAGGGCCGTAGGCCCGCGGTTTCGATGTGTTTCGATGGTAAGATGCGATGGTCGATGGTAAGAATAGAATATTTCCAGCGGGTTTATATTGTCCCAGATCAAACTTGAACTTGAAGACCATCGATACCAAGGGCCGTAGGCCCGCGGTTTCGATGTGTTTCGATTGTAAGATGCGATGGTCGATGGTAAGATGCGATAGTTCATCGCATCTTACCATCGACCATCGCATCTTGCCATCGACCATCGCATCTTACCATCGCATCTTACCATCGACCATCGACCTAGACCTAGGTCGAGACCTAGGTCGAGACCTAGGTCGATGGTAAGATGCGATGGTAAGATGCGATGGTCGATGGTAAGATGCGATGGTAACATGGCCCTAACAGGACACCGTAGTTTTGGATGTTTTCCGACGTTGAAAATCGTTTAAAATGACGTTCTAACGGTTGAAGGACTGCTCAATAGCCAATCAGCATTGAGTATTTTCATAAACCATGTTAGATTTCTTTTTTAAATACTCCTCAATAGCCAATCAGCATTGAGTATTTTCCTTTCTGTGATAATGATCGGCCCTGGTCCGAGAACTATTGTTTCGGACGTGTGAACAATACGAAGTCAACTTTAATAAAACATAAAACGTATTGTTTTAATGTTAGATTCGGTATAATCAGGGTCCATATATAAGAACCCTGGTATAATATACACATATTGTATGGTGCTTCGATACATATACAAGTGTACGGACTGGGCAGTCAGGCCTAGAATGGTATGTAATTAATACATACATCTTCGGGAGAGTGAACATAATACAAATTCTCACAACTCGCATTGTATGTCCATCTCTCAACACCAAATGAAAGAATTATACAGCTTTATCCTGTTTTTAACAATTTCAATTTGTTGTTTGAACGTAATGTTGCTTTAAACTAACGAGATCATTGTTTTTGATGTTTTCTGACGTATAAAATCATTTAAAATGGTATCCTAGGTTGAAGGACGTGACCTCAGACGTCTTGATCGAGATTTTACCAACTCCGCAATAAGCAATCGGCATTGATTATTTTAATAAACCATCTCAAACTCGGCTGTCATATCCGCTACTGTAAACAAGATGCAGAAATATAAATATAGAGTCGAAAGAAATTGGAATCGAAATTAAATCGAATTTGACTAAAGCAGAGCACTCTCAGGATGATGTTGCTCCAGTAGAGACGCCAGTAGAGGACGCAACCGAAGCGCTTTAGGCATATTTTATTGATTTAACGCACTGGTTCAGCTTTATCCATACTAAATTTCGGAAGACTGATATCCACACCTTAAAGACAATATCTGGACGATAGCGAGAATTGGAAGCATACATGGCTTTGATAAAAGAAGCATTACAGTCAAAGAACATATCCTCGCCTTACAACGCCGCGGGTTTAAATCACCCTGGGAGATCAAGTTATAAGTGATAAAGTGCACAGTCTTACGAATGCAGGAGTTATACTATATTCTAATACACCCGCACTATATAGCCTAGTTTAAAATATCTCGTTATATTGAACGATATATCACTGTAATGTTTGCAACGTTAGGAGAATAAGCATTGCGCATTGCGCATTCCGCATTGTAACGTATGCAACGTTAGGAGAGCAAGCAAAGCAATGCGAAAGATTTCAGATGTGTGCGTTATTTTCACATTTTAGGGGTATTAGAATAGAAATAGAACATCGTTTACGGTGAATTATCTATAATATATCACGGTTTGTCGTTCAATTGTAAACAATAATTTCCCTCGCCCTTCGCGCTCGTGAAATTATTGTTTACAATTGAACTCCAAACCGTGATATATTAAACGATAATTCACAGTAAACGATGTTCTATTTCTTAAATATATTAAATCAGTCATAAACTGACAAAGATTCTTTTCGAAGATTATATTTTCCTATAGTTATGATTCTATACATTTGTGTGTATGTCATTCTAAGGATTATAGTCCCTCTGCCAGATTAGCCACCGGAGAATCCTGGTACGGCCAGGCACAATGGGTGTTATCTATTGTGTTGTTTTATACAATTCATAACTTTCACACGACATCAAAATAATTTGACCAATCAGTGATCAATAAAATAAAACACCTCCACATTCTGGTAGGGGTAAACTCGGTGTTAATCGTTGATGTTCAAATGACTTCGGCCAAATATAAACTACTTTGTAATGATAATTATGTTAAATGCTTTATTATTATTTTTATGTACAGCTATGTATCTTCTTTGGTGCTGTCTGATTTTAAAACGCCAATATGGATACATTTAATTGAGATCATAGTATGATATTTAGATTTTTCATATAGAGACAGAGGCGTAGCTTCCTATAGGCCGTATAGGCCGCGGCCTACACTTTTTCTGAGAAATCGAAAAAAAAATAATGCCAAAAATGCAATAAGAATCGGAGGCATAGCGGGGTAAGGGGACAGCTTCTGTTTAGTTATAAGATATATAATTTACGGTAAAAAGTAAGGATATTGATGCTCTTATAGACATATTCACCGGTACGAAATATACGCCAAAACGCACCTCCGACAGTTTAGCTGAAAAAAAACAATTCCAAGGGAGCATGCCCTCGGACCCCACTAAAACTCGGCCTACCCATCATATTCAGCCAAGCTACGCCCCTGAGAGATTGAGGATAAGTTCGAATAAACCCCTTTATTTTCACCTACTGACTAGTTATTTGTAACTAAGGACAGGATATAAAAGTTATGAATACCAAATCTTTGTAAATTTGCACGAACAAACGTCATCATAGTTCCATCTATACTACTATTCACCATTCGGCACAATTCCTAAAACATTTGTTATTAGACACATTCTAAATTTAATAACTTTAATGAGTAATGTATGTCAGTACCCCGAATAAACTTGACCTATTCATTGATCTAAGCGTATTCTATTTGGCAATTTCAATAAGCTTATTTTCTTATACATCACTAGTATTTTTTTTAGATCAAATTCAGGTTACCATGCTTGGCTGTTATCGTTCAACTGAAAATAATATATTATGATCCCGTCAGTTTAGATGCCGTCCTGACGATGCTTGCTACAGAAATGATCCCTGAAAGTGCGATCATATATAGATGATTTACTCCACACATATGAAAGGCTATATCCGCCTGTGGTGCTCTTGCTTTAAAAGAGCCATCTCAATCAAAGTAGATATACAAATCGAACAGGAAAAGTAGCATTCAAGAACGACAGTCAACCAATAACACACACAGAAACAAAGAACAACATTAAAGATGAATGAAAGGCAAAATAAGACACCACAAACACAAAAGGTTTGACAAAAGGGCTACCGCCTTGGAAAGGTCAGTGGCAAAAAAAGGCCGCTTGGGCTTTAAACCAGGTTCTAGGGTGCACCAAACTTCACTCTTACCCCATTGTCATCCCAATAAACGGGACAAGTCATATTCTATCTACTGAAAATCGGGACAAGTCATATTCTACCTACTGAAAATCGGGACAAGTCATATTCTACCTACTGAAAATCGGGACAAGTCATATTCTACCTAATGATCATCGGGACAAGTCATATTCTACCTAATGAAAATCGGGACAAGTCATATTCTACCTACTGCAAATCGGAAGACAATATTTAACATTTAAAATGAACAGCAGAGTCTTCGGTTGCACGGTGGTTTATGGCTCCCGACCTAAACCCCGAGAGGGTTCCAGTCCACCGTCATCCTTAATCTCATCTCCGTCGGAGGTCGCTGTTCCAAACAAAAACAGTATACAGTTATCACATGTGTGTTTGGAGAACAGTCAAAACTGTTTTCCCGAGGTGGAGGGGATGGCAGTGTGAACTGTTTCCCGAGGCCGATAGGCCGAGGGAAACAGTTCACACTGACATCCCCCGACACCAAGGGAAAACAGTTTTGACTGTTCCCCAAACACACATGTGATAACTGTTTTATTACCTGATTAATGTTACTGTACGAAACAGTGAAAATGAAAATGTGTTTTATAATGGGAACCTATGGTGAAAAAAACAACATGACGTCACGCAAACGAAATTCCAGCACGTGAGGGAAACAGTCGAAACTAAAGCCCGGTAACAGTTCGTTTTCACCGGGAACAGTCTTTTCCTTAGTGAATTAGCAAGAAATGACGATATAGCATTTATATAGGAGATCAGGTAATAATACAGGTTGATGAAGTGATTAAAGGTCGGACATATGTTTCTTATTACGATAACTCCTCAATATATAAACTGAGGCTGTGAAGCGCCGTTTCAAACAGCATCGTCTAACAAGGTCCCTCAATGTTACCGCAGGGCATGTACTTACAAATACCCAAACAAAGACAATGACAGATATTTAGATCTGTTTGTTAAGGCTACCATGTGTCATTGTTTGGTGCGCTTGTTTCAGCCATATTTGTGTTTACTTTCCAGACACAATTTAGCCTGTACCTAAATAAGTTGTATATCAGCGAAATAAGCACTTAATTGGTAAATAAAAATGTCTTTCGTTCCAAAATCGGGTTAGAAAAAGAAAATGTACATGCGAAAGTTTGTTTTAATAATGCATTTTGAATGCAGAATTCTGCTGTATCATAAATTACATAATGCAGATTTGTTTAAAACGTTTTATTGCAAATAAAGTTATTTGAGATTTCCTAATGACCTACTGACCCAGCAACAAGAAGTGTACACGGGGAAAAGCCAATCAAAAAAGTATTTATTTATTAACCGATTTTTAGAAATAATGCATTTTTATTAACCACAACAATTCCAATTTCAATGGTATACCATTTATGTAAGTACTGTCAAAATTTGCATATGTAAATACTAAAAAAATCTTAGGTTGAAACATGCGCCCCAAAAGTACTCAGTATAGGCCTTGAGCCAGGACCCAAAATGTTCGATATTGTTACCAACTCAAGGGACAAATTCTACCATCACTTTTTGAAAAGAGCAATGTATTTAGATTACATTTTTCCATGATAGCAATCTGGAACAGGTAGCTTATATAAAAAAAAATCGAACATTAATAGGTTATCATTGTAGCGCTTACATATACGTTTTTGATGTTCATTTTTGAATGTCATGCTTGTGTGAATAATTATTGATGTACTTTTTAAATATGCACTTAAGTTTACAATTCATTGAGTTACATAAAGCGTAAATAAGCTCTTTTTTAGCACTGAATTCAGTTTAAAATCTCTATTTTACTTCAAATTAGAAGTCAATTTACCCCACCCACTATTGACACATTTTTATGCATTTAGTTTAGTTAATATGTTTTACAATATATGTGTAAACTTGTAAGAATCAATCATTTACAACCTCTCTATGTGATTTAAATAATATTATAATATGAATAAGGGATTGTTATGATATATTAAGTACTAAGCAATGTTCATAGCATTTCACATGATAAGTTGAGACACATGCTAAACTGGAAGTATAAGCCTTCCTCAAAGTAACTGCAACATAAATAGTATTAACATGTTCTGATATATACATACATTGCACAGACGGCACATAGTCCAAAGGATTCTAGATAAAGGAAATGTGCGGTTTAACGCGTTTTGTTTTTTAACAAAAGTCTTTTTTAGGTGTATGCATCATGGCAATACTTATTGTGATTACACATTTGGATTATGTATTACACATAAATACATGAATTAAACATTGCATATTGCAACGCAAAATCTTAAAAGTTGCCTATTTTAATACTTTTTAATTAAAATGTATGCATATTTTAAGGATTATTACACCTGAATTACCCCACCCATATACAACACAATGAAGAATTCTGCATATGAAATGTAAAAATAGTAGTATATGCATTTGCACAAACAATTTTGTGTTACTGAAAAAAGAATCGACGAAGTTGAATTGATTTGAAATGGGGTTTTACGGCGCACCAACACAAAATGTTATATGGCGCCAACAGGAATGAACATTCGACCCGGCTCACTCTTCATTAACATCTAGATAAAAACTTGCAGAATGTGCCTAGAACCTTCTTAAATGTAGAACTGCAGAGTTGCTGCAAATTCTGTAGTAAACACTCCATTTTTCGCTGGAGCCACGATCAAATAATGAACAAAAATTACCAAATTAAAATGAATTCGGGGAAATTTTACCCCTATGCTTAGATATGCAGTAGTCATATTCTTGCCCGGGAACCACATGGCGTCGACGAAGAAATATATTTAGGGTGATACCTAGATCACTGTACTAACTACTTAACATGGCAACTATTTGTTAATATTGGTGCAGTTGTTACAATATCACCTGCTTAAGATATGTATCTAAACATAGGTTGTGATGTTCACCGTACTTGATTTAGAGTATGGAATTAACTTAAGATAGTAAGTGCAAGTGGAATGATTATTACCTAAAAAAGACGGTGTATTGCCAATGAAGAGAGAGAGAGGGAGTGTGTGTGTGTGTGGGGGGGTGGTTGTGTGTGTGTGTGTGTGTGTGTGGTGTGGGGAGTGGGGGTGGATATATAGGCATTTAGGAACCAGTACTACTGACGAATAGACACCTATGTTTCTTTAACATGATGGGAGAAAAAAAACAAGCGATACACGGGATCGCCTGGTTTACGTCCCCATCCGACGGACGAGGGTAAAAGTGTCTTGTCCAAGAACACACCGACAAAATGCACTGGCTCCGGTGAGGCTTGAACCAGGGTCCTCTGAATTTAAAGTCCCCCGTGCTATCCACTGCATCAACAGGCTGTATGCGCTCATTAAAATACATACAACTAAAATGTTAATCCGTCATAAAGGTTATATCCAAGAAGCTGGGTTCACAACGGTCTCTCTTATCTAGCAAGTTAGCATAAAGTTCATGTATGTCGAGGTGCAATATGCCTGCAAGCCTTATATATGCCCACCAATGGCTCATTGCTGTTTTGATAAACTTGGCAATTAATGCCTTGGGATAAAACAGGAAAATTAAGAATACTCAGTACATATTATCTGATTTAAATAATAAACTCTAAAAGCTATATCCGACATACAGGTGCTACTGCAGTTAAAGTAGATATCCCACCAACAACAGTCACATTTTACAACATACGTACATCGTTTCTAAACCTACTGACCACGAGGTATATACATAACTTACATCGTTTGAGAATCAAAACTCTATAGATACAATATAAAAAGCTTTAACCAGCCAGACAAAAAAAAAGAAAAAAAGGGATAATTCATTTTTCACTTATTCAATTACGGATTTACAAAAACCCATGAATAAACATACACTTTTAAGCGACACATATGCATTATTATATTAGATGAACACCTGGATAGAGTTTTGATAAACTGTTTTTGTAGTGTAATTTTGTCGTAATTTGGCGGATTATTTTAAAATTTGTATAACAAACACCTAAAAATCAACAGTTAAACCGTAAAATGCCTTTTCTTTCTTTTTTTTGCAATTTGTCGAAAATGCAGTGGTCTACTTTGTGATTTTAGTTCGTGGATGTATGCAATATGCGATTTGTAAACATGGTTAAGTCTTCATAAGTCTTCACATTCTCTATATATTTCAGTTCGCTTAAAACTTTTGAAGTGATTTTATGAAAAGTGTACAACTTCAAGCCATAAACAAGAGACCCACTCGCCTTGTCTCAAAGTGCTCTCATGTTTTAAGAAACAACAACAATTTCTTTATATAAATCTGTAAAACTGTGACCCCCGTAGTGGCCATATTTGACCCCATTGTCGCCATTTGAACAAACTAGGTAAAGGATCATAAGCTTATGGTAAATGTGAACTATTATTTAGCTTTTGAAGTATCAGAGAAGCTGTTTGAATATGTTTTCCTATAAAATTCAATGTTAGAGTGTGACCCTAGGGACAGGGCCAAATTTGATTACAGGCTTAATTTAAGGGACACCATTTTAAATTATTTGGTACAGGACAATGATCTTAAGCTGCAAGTAGCTTATTACACCTCTAGCTCTTGTAGTTTCAGAGAAGATGTTTATAGACGTTCCTACTAACTCTATGTAAATATGTGACCCCCGGGACCAGGCGAAATTTGATCATAAGATCACCATTTGAACAAAATAAATTGGTAGAGATCGATACTCTTATGCTACATGCATCGTATTAGACCTCTAGCTCTTGTAGTATCAGAAAAATAATATTTTTATGGACTTTCCTATATAACTCTTTGTAAAACTTTAACCCCAGAACCGGGCCATGGTTGGACACAGATTCGCGATTTGAACAAAAGTGATAGAGAACCATAAGCTTGTACAATATGCAAAATAGTAGACCTCTGGCTCTTGATTTTTTTAAAGAAGACATTTTAAAGATGTTTCTATGTTACTCTATGTAAAGATATGACCCCAGGGTCAACATTTTAACAAACATGCTAGTGGACCTTAAGCTAATGCTTCATGCATAATATGGGACCTCTAGCTCTTACAGTTGTAGAGAAAATTATTTATTTTTAAAGATTTCCTATATAACTGTATGAAAAAATGTTACCCCCGGGGCTGGGCCATATTTGACCCTGGGGTCAACATTTTTTTAATACTTTGTAGAGGACCCTAAATGTATATTACATGCAAAATATTAGACCTGTAGCTCTTCTAGTTTCAGCGAAAACGATTTTTTAAAGAAACAAGAGTTTTGCTTAAAAGGGGGAGATAACTCTAATAACAGGAATCAGCTACCCTGTTCACACTGCTATCATGGATTTTTTGTTTCTCTACAAGGTACTCAATAACATGGTACTAGTAAGAATGTGTCCCTTGAGATGGTAACAAAAAAGTGTATGGCTCACGGTCTAGTAGTAGTCAGTCACCTTGCACTTTATGTAATATCTTGGCTAGCGATGAGACGTTCACACTCATTGGCGTATATGTTTTTGTTTACTTTATCTCCGCTGTTGTTTGTCTCCATTATGGAATTGATGAAGATCGCCCTGTGAGCAGCAGCATGTTTAATTCCCAAGAGATAGCGGGAACAAAATTAACAACAACAGCCCTTTGTTCCGTATTTTGGACATGCATCCTTCCCTGCTTCCTATATAAACTCAGGCACGATCGCATACCTGTCATACAACTGCAGACTTTGTAGAAACGTTTCAGCTAACTAGAAGGTAAGCACTTAATTATTTCAAGATTTGGAAAACTAATGTCTTGTTTTTAAAGAATAACTCGGATTTTTTCTCTTGAAATAAAAAGAAGACTGGAAAAAAGGGATCACCAAATTCTAAAATACATTTAAACATATATACCACTATTGAATAAGAACAGGGAGTGAAATAACACCATTATATATGTTCGATATACCACTAGTTAAATAAGTATGCAAATAAGCCTAGTATGCGATGTCAAAAAAAATCGATAATGACTATGATCCAATTCCCACGGTTTATGTCGGTTTAAAGAGACAGGCAAAATGCAATAAAAGTCGATATGTGAGTTATGTGTTAAATAGAATCTATCATTCGTTCTCATTCATTATTGAATTTATTAAACTCGTTAGCAAAAATGATATAATGCTCGTCAAGAGCCTCGCATTATATCATTTAGCAACTCGTTTAATAAATTCAATAATGAATGAGTACTCATGTAAGATCCTCTATGAGTTATATAATGCAATAACAAAATATTACATTGTGTTTAGTTGTTGGTTCTGGTTTCTCAGTAGTATAGAGTATCGTAGCGTGATGAAGGGTCTGATTTGAATGAGATTGGGTTTCCTGTATATATATATATTTATTACATAACTGTCATAAATTTACATTGAACTATGAATGGCGTAATTTTTGTATCACACAAAAACAGTTATATCGTCACTGGTGACGATATAACTTTTTAATATCATCACTAGTGATGATATAACTTTGCCGGAACTACTTTCTTAACATATTTGTTAAAAAACACACAGGTTTAAAGTCAAAATATTTTTTGATTTCATCTTTTACGTAAAGTTACATAATAAACAGTATAATTAACAGCATATATTTGATACTGACTTAATGTAACTCGAGGAAAAAAGTGGTAATTTGGTTAAAAAAATTAGTTACAAATAGTAAACGTAATACAAGGCAATACGAATATCAATGTGAAAAATATCATTTTACAGTATTTACATATATCATCTGATAACAATTTTCAAAAGGTAAGCATAAAACAATTAGAGCTTTCGCCTTTCTGCAATAAGCAGCGCACTGGCGTCGTGATATGAGTATTAGTTAGAGGCTATGAAGTGAAATTTTAACAATTAAGAAACCCTAAGGGAAGGAGCGCAGCGACTGACTTAGTGTTTGCTCTACTTTTCCCCCGCGCTTCTCTTAATACGCACCGCTTAATACGTAATACGTAAAATTGGGTATAAAAGTCGAACAGGAAATGTAGCATTCACAGAACAAGTAAACCAAAATACGGATTCAAAACAAACAACAACATCAAATACACGTATTAATAGAATCATAGTGTGCGATACCACAAATAAACGGACTGACAATAGGGGTATCGCCTCGAAACGGTCAGTGGCAAAAAGGCCGCTGGGGGATTAAACCAGCTTTCTAGGATGCACCAAACCTCACGATCTCGCTCTTGTCATCCCAATTAAGCAGAACAGTATAAAGACATCCCCGCCAGGCTATAATCTCTAACTCGCCAGGCAGCATAAATAAGCAATATAAGTTTCCCACAGCGATGATCATGTTTATATGACAGCAAAGACACCACAAATTACTCAAACACTGTGTCTACATAATTTACGTACGCTAAATTGGAATGTCTTAATTTATAATTGATAATAGCCGTAACTTAATATATTAAAATTTCAGCATGATTGCGAAAGTGTGTCTGGCTATACTGGTGATCGCCTTAGTGAGCTATGAGGCTGCCTCATTACGTAAGTAATTATACTTCTCGGTGTATGGAGGAGTGTGAGGGTAATTGTCGAAGAGGTTCGGATTGTAAATGTTCGAGCTCGGCTTGTAACGGAACCTGATAAATATAGGAGAAGAAGAAGAAATTTATTAACTTAAAATTATTAAAGTTTCTCTTTATGCATATACAATCAATATTCAACGTCAGGAATCAAATACAAAAAGAACAACAAAGAGAAAAAAATAACAATATATGCATATTGGAATTGATGGTGACTTAAAGGCACATTGGTCTAGATGTTGGTTTATTTAATTACATTCTGTGATTAATATATGTTCTATAAATACACAAGTCACAATAATAATACACAACTTATCTACTTATATCAAAACAAATGGCGGTTGGACAAAAGAGCAGAACACGCCATGATCTGTATGAAATGTTTGAGATACAGTTGCTGGTTTTGATGATTCAGGGTGCCTCACAACCCACAGGCCAGTTCGCGTCAACGAAGTTCGAATGCGCATTCATTTTATTATTGAAATCTCCAAAATAAAGCACAGGATTCTTTATACATATTTTAGCAGCCAAGAGGTCGTGCTACGACAGTTCGTGTCATCAGAGCTGTATTGGCCTCCACTACCATTTTGGACACTGTGTGAGCGGGGACTGTTACTGCTTCCAATTCGTGGGAAAACGTGATGTCGTCAAGCTAAAACTTGAAGACTTGTTGCAGGTAATATATCGTTATTAACATGCGTTAACCAACTTGCTTTAAATAACAAACATGCTTTGTTAGAAACACACCCACAGACATAGCGAATCGTAAGCAAGTTGATATTTTTATAAACGTGTGAGATAAATTTATTTAAATCGAGCTTCTAGCGAGTTTTATAACATTTGACGATTTTCACAAACATTACACATTTATTTGAAAGCTTTGAGTTTTGTATTGATGTAACACATTGTTTGTATTTTCATTGTTACAGGGCGTACATATATTTTGTGCTATACCTGTACCTGTGTTACCAGTGTACTGTATTGTCATGTGATTGTCATGTGCATGTCATGTGATGTAGATGTACTATACATAGTTGTCTGAGTGGTTCCATGTCGTATCCGTGTTGTATGTTAGCTTTGTATGTAAGTGGGGGATCCATCACCCTGCACGGGTAATTATGCACGTCACTTTCGCATTCCCGCCAATACAACTAACCAGCCTATCAAATCTCAGTATTCATTTTTCATTCATTCTCTCCCTATGTCTTTCTGGGTGCGGTTCTAACACCGACCCTGAGATCTTAAATATTCATAGTCGAGTACCGGGGATAAACTTATATTTATACAGACGAGTATAGAGAGATATATACAACTTCATTATTCTGGTAAGGCTATATTTGTCATTGTGTTAAATTCAGTGAGCGGTTGAATTGTAAGAGTAATGTATATTTTCGTTAGAGACGTAGATTTATGTTTTAATGTATTGTTGCAGGCCACTTTCGTACTCGTTCAAATATACGATATGAAGCCTGATGTACACATCTATATTAAAACGATGAAACTATTGACGTAGTATCTCATTATCTACCACCCGGTCTACATTGATATACCAGGTTATCAGGTGGGGCCGCGGTGGCCGTGATGTAATGGTTAGCACCTCGGCTTAGTAAACCATGCGTTCTATCCGTGCCAGGACCGAATTTGGATTAATTTTCGAAATACTTGAGACTTAAAACCGAGGTCTTCTCGCTAAAATGCCCAGAGCAATATAGCAAAGATAAATAAATGCTTTCATTGCGTACTTATTTACAAGCTCCGTTTACTTTCAATGTAACAGGAAACGTCAATATTCGCTCATATTGACGTGTAGTAAAGTCATATAGTAGGTGTGTAATGTATACTCGTTCGTGATTGGTGCACTTTTCTGTTCATGTCAAAGAAATTATGTCACGTGATGTAAACAATGTATTTTTCTTTGTTAAAATTCCCACTATGTAACGACAATATGTTTGTTTCAAATAAATGTATTTTTTTGTGAAAATTAAATGTTACAACCTATTTTATTGTTCTAATTTAAAAATACGTATGCAATAAAAAGGTTATTATATTTATATTGGGATATATGCACGCGTTCATTCGCGCATAAATATTGCGCTCCTAAAGTCGCGCAATATTAATACGCGAAAGAACTCGTGCATATATCCCAATAAAAATATAATAACCTATACATATGCACGATATACCAGGTTTAGTATATGTGCATGCATAATGGCAACTGCATCGGTGCCTTATCTAGCACTTGTTTTTAAATGTTGTCATATTATCGATTTGAAACGGATTTATTAAATTTGACGCCCCAGTTTTGGTGTTTGATCTGGCTGGTTAAAGCCGTTTATATTGTCTTTAGGGTTTGGATTCTCAAAAAATGCAAATTATATAAAAATTATATATATATACCTCGTTGTCAGTAGGTTTAGAAACGGTGTGCATCTGTTGTAGAATGTGCCTGTAAATGGCGGGATAGGGACATTAAACAATTTAATATGCTGTATAGAACATATTATGTTTGCTATTTTCAAAGGCAGAGTACGTTTATTTTAAGCGATACTGATACAGATTTTATGTCGAGTATTAGGGTTTTATATTACCACCAAATTGGGTTTTTTCATTAGACGCTTTTATTAATTAATAATTTAAACATCTGCTATAACAACTGTTACACAACCTGTACAATATCTATGCATGGACCATTCTGCCAATGCATGTGCACTGTTTAATGGGACAAATAAAGTTACACGAGTTGTCGCGATCAGGGATTGACATGATAACTTGTTCAAAGGTTGCAAAATATCCTGCCTAAAGGTTTAGGAGCGAAACATTATAATGTTGTTTAAACGCATTGTATTCGCATGACAAATACTTTTTGTTTATTTGTGAATAGTTATAATGTTATTGCGTTGTATTTTTCAGGAGCAGTAAGACATACTCGCAATCACAACCAGCAAACACGTTTGATTTATTTATTGGTTGACTTGAAATAAAGAACTGAATGTGCATATTATATGCGATGGTGTTGTCCTTTTATATTGAAATTATCATGTACTACTTTCACTATTGGCGAAAGAAGCGCATTTTATCATGCGTATTAATTATGCACCTTTCGACCTACCTTGATTGAGACGTGACCTTATATATGTTGCTTTATTCGGCAGTGGGGTGGAGCAAGAAAAGGCGAAATATCTCGGTGTTTATTGTACATAATGTTATCTGACGTCATACATAATGTTATCTGACGTCACGAAGAAAAACAAATATGGCGGCGTCCACGTCAATCGTAACATTAGCTTTAAAATATAACACTGAAAATAGGGCTACTCTTCTTGATAAATAAAATTTTATGTCAGTGCATTTTACTAGCATTATCAAGTTTTTTAGGCTTGGCATGAAAAGGCCGAATAGCTCGGCAAAGCCTCGCCATTCATTGTTTAATAAGCTCTCATACTTAATATAGTTTCTTTTTAAAAGGAACGGCTTGCATTACTAGTTTAACTATAAGGTTGGTTGGTGGACAGGAACAAAATAATAAAATAGAATAATATTGTAATATTGAAACGTGTTAAACGTACGCAAATGTGGACTCATCAGTAATGAAATCTGAACAACTTTACACAAACTCAAGTAGTCTATCCTTTCTAGAGGAGGTAAATTAAATCGACAAATCTACATACTATTTTATTACAATTTAATATCATTCATTTACTAATATAGACATAAATGACAGTGATAGTACGTTTGTTTTGCATTAAAATAATCATTGAGTAATGTTGGAATATCAATGTCAAAGAAAATGTCATTAACGTGTCAAACCTATGTCAAAAATGGACCCGTCCTTGGCAGGAAAAAGCGTCTAGATCTAACTATGATCATATTGGTACCAGCGCTTGTGTTAGCGTTCAACGGTTTTCTAGAGAACCTTGATTGGAAAGAATAGTCTTGATCACCTTCGACGCTTGGTTGTAAATACAAACGTCTTGACAAGAAATTGAAACTGGAAACACTTGTAGGCAATTATTTATTTTTATTATAGTATTTTTGACCATCCACATTTAGTTCGTCGATATAATGAAGTTTCCCTCTTCGTTTATTTATTAATTTAGTATCTTTCTGCCGTTCTGTACATCTTCGATAGAAGGTGCGTCTGTATCATCATCAGCCATCAGAAACGATACCAGAATCTCGCAAAAATTCAAACGTTTTTTTTTTAGAAGAACGGTTCTAGACGTTTGTCTTAAAAACAAGCTAGCGACGCAGATGATCTAGACTGGAAAGAAAAACTAAAGTCAATATATAGGTTAGTACTCAAATGAAAGCCAATAAAAGGTACTGACAAATACAGACATATTAATAACAGATAGGAAACTTCCTACCTCAACCAATACAATGAAGTAGCCAAAATATCACGTGGCACCTTAATATGAGGCGCCATACGTGACTATATGTTGTAGGATAAATATATACGTTGCGTGTAAAATATATAAACTGAATAAAAAAATATATATGATACAGCTATATACGTTACTCCGAAATATATATATTGAATACAACATATATATGATACAGACACATATATACGTTACTCCGAAATATATATATTCTGTCCAAAAATATATATCATACAAATATATATGTTACTCCTAGAAATATATATACTGAAAAATATATATTCTGTTTTTAACTATATATTGTAGACGCAAATATATACGTTACTCTGAATATATGTTGTAGTTTCTTTACCGCTAAAACATAACAAATCCGCTGAAAATGGACGACCAAAAGGCTAACGTACAAAGAACTGTTGATCAGTTGTTAAGCAACCCGCAATTTCAGGCCTTGGTTCAGAGCTCGTTATTGTTGGACTACAATAGCTAGTCCAATAGCTAGTATCTCGAGTATGCTGATATTGAAAAACTCGACTGCGATAATGATCATACATCGTCCAAAAGTAGTCTTGTAATACAAGAAACTGTCGTGACATGTCAGATTCGTCGATGCACCATCTTCTTACCAACGTATTGATCACGTAAACCGTACCCCCCACCCTCCGTTCCCACCACCTCAATGATGTTTATATTGTCCGAATCACATCAGGCGCGTGGCCTCGGCTGGCGTGGCGCAGTCGGTAGTGCGGCGGATTTGTAACCGGAGGCCACGGGTTCAATCCTCCGTGGTGCCACTGAGTTCCGTCGTTGTGTTCTTGGGCAAGACACTTTCCCTTAGCTCCGTCCGTCGGATGGGGACGTAAACCGTGCGGTCCCGTGTATCGGCCTATCTCCGAGCACGTTAAAGAACTATAGGAATCTATTCGATAGTAAGATTAGGGCACGGTTCCCGGACTCCTATGTATCCTTCCCCTCTCTCTGGGGCGGCTCTAAATAACCTATACTGTGTTGATGAGCCGTTAAACAACATTCAATTCGTCAGCAGGACGAGGGAGAGGTATAACGAAGCTCTCCAAATCATACGCTGTATCATCATTTACCGAAAACATACATGTCTAATGTCGGACCAACAAAACAAAACACATGAACCAAGTTACACCTACAGCGGTAAAGACCGCCATGGTTGTTTACGCGGAGCAGACGCTCGCAATCGCTTTACTGCTGCGCATGACCGTATTTTTAGCGTTTTTTACATCCAGCATAATTGGCTTGAAAAAAACGGGACAGTGTAGCAGTCTAGGATAACGTTTGGTGTCAGACCAGTCAGGAAGTACTTCCGGGTCGTAGGGTGCCGAAATAGTTCCTTGAAAAAGAATCCAAAGTTTCTAGTTTGCATGTGTTTTTCCCAAGATTAGTTTCTATTTCATTGTTAAATCTAACCTGAGGTTAAAGTAGTATGTCTGTAGTCATGAATAGTAAGTATTTTACTGTGTTTGTCAGGATTATTTCTTTGGAGAGTATGAACACAGAGAACACGCGCGCAGAGATGTTGTTTTGACAGATCTTTTTTTCAAAATACGCATAGTGCGAATGAATGACGCGAAATGTTGAAAAACTGAATCGGTGTTTTATTCCAGATATTGGACCGTTTGCTAGTCAAATGTGTTTAATACACATAATAAAAGTGTATTTAAGCGAACGAATGTTGTGGAACTTGTGACTTATCTCCAAATATAGCCTATATTGCATTGTGTTCAATGGGCTGATTTTCACCGGTCTGACACCGTATATATTTTTAACAAACTATGATAACGTATATATTTGGAAAACACATAGTTAATTAGTTTCGGCATAGACATATATGGTTTCGGTCACCCAGAAGTTCGCAACCATTTATTTATCGATATTTCATTGATATATCTGTGTCTGCAATATATTGATTTTAAAGAAACTATATTTTCATCTCAAATATTTTTATCTTCAATATATTAAGACAGACAATATATTTTTCATAAAGCGAATATATATGTTCGGTATAACAAATATATGTCTGCGTCTACTTTGGTAACATAGTAACAATATATAAATTAGGGAAAACATGTTTACAGAGTAACGTATATATTTGCGTCTACAATATATATTTTCAAATAGAATATATATTTTTCAATATATAATATTTCTAGGAGTAACATATATATATATTTGTATGATAAATATTGTTGTTTTCAATATATATATTTCGGAGTAACGTATATATTTGTATCATATATATTTTTGTTTTCAACATATATATTTCGGAGTAACGTATATATCTGTCTGTATCATATATATTTTTATATTCATTATATATATTTTACACACAACGTATATATTTATCTTACAACATCTAGTCACGTATGGCGCCTCATACCTTAACCTTTCCTTCTATCTCCTCTCTCATTTATTCATTGATTTTCATGAGAATTCATTCAAAAGATTCATAGTGAATATGAAAATGGGATTATAATAATTATACCCACGTTTTTGGAAAAAAAACAGGGCATATTAAAATCGCCACCATTTGTCCGTTTGTCCGTCCGTCGTGTCCGTCCATCATTCCTCAGTTCGTGTCCGGACTGTACCTTCAAAACCCCTGCATGGATTTTTAATTAACTTGGCACAAGTGATCACGAAAACAAGACAGTTTGTCGCGCGCAAAACCCAGGTCCGTACCTCAAAGGACAAGGTCACACTTGAAGTTCATAGGTCAAAACAGGTACGCAATTTCGTGTCCCGACCGTAAAGTCACAACCCCTGCAGGGATTTTAAATAACTTGGCACAAGTGATCACCATAACAAGACGATGTGTCGAGCGCAAAACCCAGGTCCGTACCTCAAAGGTCAAGGTCACACTTGGTTCATAGGTCAAAAAACAGGTACGCAATTTCGTGTCCGGACTGTAACGTCACAACCCCTGCAGGGATTTTTAAATAACTTGGCACAAGTGATCACCATAACAAGACGATGTGTCGCGCGCAAAACCCAAGTCCGTACCGCAAAGATCAAGGTCACACTTGAAGTTCATAGGTCTAAAACAGGTACGCAAGTTCGTGTCCGGACCGTAACGTCACAACCCATGCAGGCTTGGCACAAGTGATCACCATAACAAGACGATGTGTCAAGCCCAAAACCCAGGTCTTTAAGGTCAAGGTCACACTTGGAGATCAAAAGTCAATTTGTGTCCGGTCAATAACTCTGGCATTTCAAATAACTTGGCACATGTTCTCACCACAACAAGACGATGTGTCACACACAAAATCCAGGTATGTGGCCCCAAGGTCAAGGTCACACTTAGAGGTCAAAGGTCAAATCGTGTGCGGTCAATAGTTTTTGCATGCCTGGACGGATTTTCAAATAACTTGGCACAAGTGCTCACCACAACCAAACGACGTGTCGCGCACAAAATCCAGGTCCGTGGCTCCAAGGTCAAGGTCATACTTAGAAGGTTACTTCGGGGGCATTTGTCACTTACAGTGATATTTCTTGTTTCTTCCTCTTTTTTCCCACTTTTTTTCGCTTTTTTAAAAAACACATAACAAATTCAAAATATGTCCAGTCCATACTATTTAAAAACAAGAGGCCCAAGAGGGCCTGTGGACGCTCTACTGGCTCAAGATAAAGTTTATGTATAAGGGGCCATAAGTCTTTCAAAAATCATTCAACCAGAACATGGCAATGACAGGTGCAACTAGGCTTAGTACCGATCATCCTCGCCAAGATTCGCTGAAATCTGGCCAAGAGTTTAGAAGAGACTAATCTGGACAAAGTTTGTGTATTAAAATATTTAAAGTGTCACAACTCTGCCAAAATCATTCAACCAAAATATGGCGATGATATGTACAACTAGGCTTGATGGGGAATACATTAAAGAAGGCTAACTCCATGTCCACCGCCATATGCATGCCATCTTCGGGAGGGTTAAAATGTTGTGCTGTTGATTTTATTAATATTGAGTTCTGCTCAACCCGGGGCTAGAGGGCGTGAACGGTAGCTAGCATATTTCACTACCACTCATGAACAGTCTCAATCAAACTGAGACTGCAATATTTCGTATGTGTCATGCTCGGCCGTTTCCAAAGTTCCATTATCATACTCTTTTTTTGATACAGATCATCCTTGTCAAGTTTCATCTGTATCCAGCCAGGGGTTCAGGAGAACTAGCCCAGAAAAAAATTGGGGTATCAAAATCCTTTAAAGGGCCATAACTCTGCCAAATATCTGTAAACCGAAACGTGACGATGACATGCACAACTAAGCTTGGTGCTGATCATCCCTGCAAAGTTTTATTGAAATCTGGCGAGGGGTTCAGGAGAAGTAGATCAGAACAAAGTTTGTTTATTAAAACCTTTAAAGGGCTATAACTCCACCAAAATCATTCAACTGGAACACGGTGACAATGTACAACTAGGCTTGGTACTGATCATCCCTGCAAAGTTTCAATGAAATCCGGCAAAATGAAGGCCCTTTCGTCTTAATGAGGCCAAGATATAGCATATTTCAGAAAATAAAGGGCCATGACTCCGATGTCAATGGTCCAATCTGGATGTTTTTCGAACTTGTCCAAGCTTTCATTGATATTAACAATCTGGTAAAGTTTCTTAAAGATCGGATGAAAGATGAAGGCCTTATCATCTTAACGAGGCAAAATATAGGATTTTAACTAAATCAAGGGCCATAACTCCACTGTTACTGGTCCGATCTGGCTGATCTTCGAAATGTCCAAGCTTTCATTTATATAAATAATCTGGTAAAGTTTGGTAAAGATCGAATGAAAGATAAAGGCCCTATCGTCTTAACGAGGCAAAATATAGCATTTTTAACTAAATCAAGGGCCATAACTCCGCTGTTAATGGTCCGATCCAGCTAGTTTTCGAACTTGGCCTAGCTCTCATTTATATAAAAAATCTGGTAAAGTTTCGTAAAGATCGCATGAAAAATGAAGGCCCTATCGTCTTAACGAGGCAAAGTATAGCATTTTTAACTAAATCAAGGGCCATAACTCATCTGTTACTGGTCCGATCTGGCTGGTTTTCGAAATTGTCTGAGCTGTCATTGATATAAACAATCAGGTAAAGTTTTGTAAAGATCAGATGAAAAATGAAGGCCTTATCGAATTAACGAGGCAAAATATAGCAATTTCAACTAAATCAAGGGCCATAACTCATCTGTTACTGGTCCGATCTGGCTGGTTTTCGAAATTGTCTGAGCTGTCATTGATATAAACAATCAGGTAAAGTTTTGTAAAGATCAGATGAAAAATCTTAAAGAGGCAAAATATAGTATTTTTAACTAAATCAAGGGCCATAACTCCGCTGTTACTGGTCCGATCTGGCTGATCTTCGAAATGTCCAAGCTTTCATTTATATAAACAATCTGGTAAAGTTTGGTAAAGATCGAATGAAAGATAAAGGCCCTATCGTCTTAACGAGGCAAAATATAGCATTTTTAACTAAATCAAGGGCCATAACTCCGCTGTTAATGGTCCGATCCAGCTAGTTTTCGGACTTGGCCTAGCTCTCATTCATATAAACAATCTGTAAAAGATTGGTAAAGATTGGATGAAAGATGAAGGCCCTATCATCTTAATGAGGCAAAATATAGCAATTTTAACTAAATCAAGGGCAATAACTCCACTGTTAAAGGTCCAATCTAGCTGGTTTTCGAACTTGTCCGAGCTTTCATTGATATTAACAATCTGTGCAAGTTTGGTAAAGATCAAATAATAAATAAAGGTGCTAGAGTGTTCACAAGGCTAAATATGGCATTTTTCAGCAAAACAAGGGCCATAACTCCGGTGATATTATTTCAATCTTGCCAGTTTTCGAACTTGTCCGAGCTTTCATTGATATAAAGACACTGGCAAAGTTAAGTAAAGGTCCAATTAATATTGAAGGCCCTAGAGTGTTCACAAGGCAGAAAATAGCATCTTCCAGAAAAAACAAGGGCCATAACTCCGGTGTTACTGATCCGATTTAGCTGGTTTTCGAACTTGTTTGAGCTTTCATTGATATTAACTACCTGTGCAAGTTTGGTAAAGATCAAATAATAAATGAATGTGCTAGAGTGTTCACAAGGCAGAAAATGGCATTTTTCAGAAAAAACAAGGGCCATAACTCTGGTGTTACCGAACCAATTTAGCTGATTTTCGAACTTGGCGAAGCTATCATTGGTATTAACAATCTGTGCAAGTTTAGTAATGATCAAATAATAAATGAAGGTGTTAGAGCGTTCACAAGGCAAAAAATGGCAATTTTCAGAAAAAACAAGGGCCATAACTCCGGCGTTACTGATCCGATTTGGCTGTTTTTCGAACTTGTCCGAGCTTTTATTGATATTAACAATCTGTACAAGTTTGGTAAAGATCAAATAATAAATGAAGGTGCTAGAGTGTTCACAAGGCTTAATATGGCATTTTTCAGCAAAACAAGGGCCATAACTCCGGTGAAATTTATCCGATCCGACTGGTTTTCGAACTTGTCCGAGCTTTCATTGATATAAAGACACTGGTAAAGTTTCGTAAAGATTCAATTAATAATGAAGGCCCTAGAGTGTTCACAAGGCAAAAGTTAACAGACGGACGGACGGACGACGGACGGACGACGGACAACTCGCCATCCCATAAGCTCTGCTGGCCTTCGGCCAGTAGAGCTAAAAACTACACATCTTTGGTCTCAAAGGAAATTGGCTAAAACGAAATTTAATTATTAGTAATTGACTTGTGTTGTAAGAAAACTCATGGAAGAGAATGCAAGGTTATATATCATCCTTCAAGAATGAATGATGATCAAAACACGTCTTTGACTCCATTTATTAATGCAGAGTGTGAAAATGTCTTGAAAATTATCTAAAATATCAACTGAAATATGTTAATATTCAAAATCTATCATTATAGTGATGATGTTTTAAGCAAAATATATTCCGATTTCAATGACTGCGTTATAATTTGGCAAACCGACTTTAGAGCCATCCCGATTCGACTGCTATCCATCATCTCATTCAAAGAAATGTTACCGCGTATAAAACTCTGGAATTTCAAACGTGTGCTCTCCAATAGTTATATATTTACTCGTATCGTGAAAAACAAAACAAAACAGAACTGTGTGGATATGGGCGATTTTTCTCCTTTCATACTCTTTTTTGGCTTGAACGTGTGAACATTGTGTTTGTAACTTTACAGAATGACATTAACTCTTCTACTTTCAACTAATATGGACTACAAACGTATTGACATAATCTGCATACATAACTGAACATCCTAGTATACTATGTGTGTGCAATATCAATCCATACGCATAGCTAGATACCTACCGTGTCGTCAGCGCGTCAAAATATAAATCGATTTGAAACTATATCCGACTTTGCGATTGCCGGTTATACGGCGTGTTTGTGTAATCTTAAATGTAATGAACTTTGTTTTGAAATACGGGATTTATATCCCTTGGGTCGTGCAAATAACAAACGTGTTATCCGCTCTCGTTCCTCCCACAGGCAATAAATCCCGTATTTCCAAGCGGAAGTGCATTAAACTAGATATATATATGTATTTCTTTCTAAAAACACGTTATCGTTATCAAATAATTGTTAGATCTATTAATGATTAGATCTTTAAACAAGAGGTCAATGACCTTGAAGCTCTACTGATTGATTTTGATTTCTGGAAGTAGTGACTACAAACTTGATTTTTGAAAATCTATTTTTAGCCGCGGTGGCCATCTTCAATTTCCGGCCGACCTGAAATTTTGCTAGGATCAATTAGACATCAAGAGCAACATTCCTATGAAGTTTCATGAAAATCCGTCAAGTAGTTTCAGAGGAGTAGTCGCTACAAGTTTTCATTATATAACTCTATGTAAACAAAGATGGCCGCTGACAGCCATGTTTAACATTGAATCAAAATAATGTTCAACTCGGATAACCATCATGTCATGCTGATCATTTTAGAAAAATCCCATATCAATATCTCTTATAGTTTTCAAGAAGTAGTCGCTACAAAACTTATTTTTTAAAAATCTATTTTTAGCCATGGCGGCCATCCTGAATTTCCGGCCGACCTGAAATTTTGTTAAAATCAATTAGACATCAAGAGCAACATTCGTGTGAAGTTTCATGAAAATCCGTCAAGTAGTTTCAGAGGAGTAGTCGCTACAAGTTTTCATTATATAACTCTATGTAAACAAAGATGGCCACTGGCAGCCACGTTTGACGTCGAATCAAAATAATGTTTGACTCGAATAACCATCATGTCATGCTGATCATTTTAGAAAAAGTCCCATATCAATATCTCTTATAGTTTTCAAGAAGTCGCTACAATCTTATTTTTTTTAAATCTATTTTTAGCCAAGGCGGCCATCTTGATTTTCCGGCCGACCTGAAATTTTGCTAGGATCAATAAGACACCAAGAGCAACATTCCTGTGAAGTTTCATGAAAATCCGTAAAGTAGTTTCACAGGAGTAGTCGCTACAAGTTTTCATTATATAACTCTATGTAAACAAAGATGGCCGCTGGCAGCCATGTTTAACGTCGAATCAAAACGATTTTCGACAAGGACCAACATCATGTCATGCTGATCATTTTAGAAAAAATCCCATACCAATATCTCTTCTAGTTTTCAAGAAGTACTCGCTACAAACTTATTTTTTAAAAATCTATTTTTAGCCGTGGCGGCCATCTTGAATTTCCGGCCGACCTGAATTTTTTTCTAGGATCAATGTGACATCAACAGCAACGTTCCTGTTAAGTTTCATGAAAATCCGTCAAGAAGTTTCAGAGGAGTAGTCGCTACAAGTTTTCATTATATAACTCTATGTAAACAAAGATGGCCGCTGGCAGCCATGTTTAACGTCGAATCAAAACGATTTTCGACAAGGACCAACATCATGTCATGCTGATCATTTTAGAAAAAGTCCCATATCAATATCCCTTAGAGTTTTCAAGAAGTAGTCGCTACAAACTTGTTTTTTAAAAACCTATTTTTAGATTTGGCGGCCATCTTGGATTTCACATCAACATACATTTTTGCTAGGATCAACTAGACTTCATGGGCAACATTTCTGTAAAGTTTCATGAATATCCATCCAGTAGTTTCAGAGAAGTAGTCGCTACAAATAAAAGTTTACGGACGGACAGACGGACGGACAGGCAGACGGAGGACGGACGCCGCACCACGGCATAATCAAATTAATAGTATTGTTGCTGTATTTGTGTGGAATATAGATACTGGCATTTATAAAGCTTACATAAATGGAACTGAAGCGAAAAAGAGGGTCAACTTTCGATTCGATTTCAGACAACGGAGAATCATCTTTCTGGCATCGATTACTTGGTCAATACATGGAAATAGGTTTGTCGAAGCATAAATTCCAATATAATATTCATTTATTGACCTCTGAGAATAGGTGGCATGCTTTTAAAAGGCGAAACCGAACAAGAGGTCAATGACCTTGAAGCTCTACTGATTGATTTTGATTTCAGGAAGTAGTCGCTACAAACTGGTTTTTTGAAAATCTATTTTAGCCGTGGTGGCCATCTTGAATTTCCGGCCGACCTGAAATTTTGCTAGGATCAATAAGACATCAAGAGCAACATTCCTGTGAAGTTTCATGAAAATCCGTCAAGTAGTTTCAGAGGAGTAGTCGCTACAAGTTTTCATTATATAACTCTTATGTAAACATACATGGCCACTGGCAGCCATGTTTAACGTCGAATCAAAATAATGTTCGACTTGAATAACCATCATGTCATGCTGATCATTTTAGAAAAAGTCCCATATCAATATCACTTATAGTTTTCAAGAAGTAGTCGCTACAAACTTGTATTTTGAAAATATAATTTTAGCCATGGCGGCCATCTTGAATTTCCGGCCGACCTGAAATTTTGCAAGGATCAATTAGACATCAAGAGCAACATTCGTGTGAAGTTTCATGAAAATCCGTCAAGTATTTTCAGAGGAGTAGTCGCTACAAGTTATCATTATATAACTCTATGTAAACAAAGATGGCCACTGGCAGCCATGTTTAACGTCGAATCAAAATAATGTTCGACTCGGATAACCATCATGTCATGCTGATAATTTTAGAAAAAGTCCCATATCAATATCTCTTATAGTTTTCAAGAAGTAGTCGCTACAAACTTATTTTTTAAAAATCTATTTTTAGCCGTGGCGGCCATCTTGAATTTCCGTCCAACCTGAAATTTCGCTAGGATCAATTAGACATCAAGAGCAACATTCTTGTGAAGTTTCATGAAAATCCGTCAAGTAGTTTCAGAGGAGTAGTCGCTACAAGTTTTCATTATATAACTCTATGTAAACAAAGATGGCCGCTGGCAGCCATGTTTAACGTCGAATCAAAACGATTTTCGACAAGGACCAACATCATGTCATGCTGATCATTTTAGAAAAAGTCCCATATCAATATCTTTTATAGTTTTCAAGAAGTAGTCGCTACAAACTTTTTTTTTAAAAATCTATTTTTAGCCGTGGCGGCCATCTTGAATTTCCGGCCGACCTGAAATTTTGCTAGGATTAATTAGACATCAAGAGCAACATTCCTGTGAAGTTTCATGAAAATCCGTCAAGTAGTTTCAGAGGAGTAGTCGCTACAAGTTTTCATTATATAACTCTATGTAAACAAAGATGGCCGCTGGCAGCCATGTTTAACGTCGAATCAAAACGATTTTCGACAAGGACCAACATCATGTCATGCTGATCATTTTAGAAAAAGTCCCATAGCAATATCCCTTAGAGTTTTCAAGAAGTAGTCGCTACAAACTTGTTTTTTAAAAACCTATTTTTAGATTTGGCGGCCATCTTGAATTTCACATCTACATGAATTTTTGCTAGGATCAACTAGACTTCATGGGCAACATTTCTGTAAAGTTTCATGAAAATATATTCAGTAGTTTCAGAGGAGTAGTCGCTACAAAAAAAAAGTTAACGGACGGACAGACAGACAGACGGACGACGGACGCCGCACCACGGCATAAGCTCTGCTGATCTCTGATCAGTAGAGCTAAAAATAGCAGGTACATTTCTACGACACTCACCTCTGAACTTTTGTCATCATCCGTCATCTTGGAAATGTCTAACCTGTGACCGAAAAAGGCTACACCATCTCACGTAACCGACAGTGCGATTAAAAGTCTAGTTGTTTAACTCAATTCGGCACGCCAGTTTTGGGGTTTGGCCTGGCTGGCTAAAGCCGTTCATATTGTGTCTATAGAATTTGGATTCAGTTATATTTATACCTCGTCATCAGTAGGTTTAGAAGCAGTGTACTTCCGTTGTAAAAGGTGGCTTTTGATGGCAGGACAGGGACTTTAACGAGTCAGTAGTCAAGAAGCTAGAGCCTAGTTCTCGTCATCAAGCGACACCAAACAACCACACTGGGGTCATCTTCTAATGTTGCCTTATACTCTTTTACGACTTTAGTTTTTATATACAATGTCAGTAATTTCTGCAAGACATTTGACCTGGGAGGAAAATGCATCAACAATATTCTCGATTTATTAAATATTTATTATCTATGTAAATTAAACCGAAGCCATATACATGTACGATTCCTGAACATAGCACTGGTAACATACTAGAAGAATGACCTCACACCACTTATCACAAGCATAACAGCAAAATCACTTAAACACATAACATTATTATAAAAAATTAAAAGAATTTGAAACGGTTCGAGTTATATTTACACATAACAAAAAAATCCTATCACAGTTTACTAATTGTCTGCAACAATTAAAACAAGGTTCCAATTTACATGTTTACAATTCAGTTGAAATCTTATGCATTAAATTAATGAAATAGCGGGATAAAACTGTGTAAAGAAAACAGCTCACGATATTGTAAAACACAGATACACACTTTACCAAATATGTACGCCGACACAAGACTCAACGCAGACAAAAGTGCGAATTTTAAAGAGACACGCGGCAATCTTGAAGTTATTTATCAAGCATCAATATTAGCGTCTCTACTTATTTATCAAGTAACATTTTGAATTTAAACTTTCTTGCCTATCGTTAAATAAAATTTTGAGTTTTCAATGTTTTATGTTATTTTACCAAATGTTAAAATATATTATTGGTGCAGTATTACAAAAATAATTTGGTTTATACTATCCTTATAATTAATGATTGAAATAATGCATGTTGTTTAGAAAAAACTAACAGAATGCCGCGAGTTTTTAAAAAATCAAGATCGCCATGTGTCCCTTTAACATGCTGTTTGGTGCATGAATGACTCGTGTCGTAGCATTAAATGCAAAAAAAACATGAATACAAAAATGTAACCTTCAAAACAACAGAGCACAACTAAACTACACTTTACAACATGCATAAGTTTGAATCTGAATAGCACACAACTTTGTAAAATCATTTGTCGGAAAAAGTTCGTGTCCGAGTAAATACAGGTGTGTTATACCTTTAAGGACTTGATTGTGTAGAACTTACGTTTTCTTGTAAACAACTAAATACTGTTGTCAGAATCATATTCACGGATATATCAACAAGAACCATATATTTAATTTAAAGGGACACATGACAATCTTGGTAAAAACAAAATCGCGGTATCAGGCTATTTCTTTTTTTTTTTATAAAAAAAAATGTGAATATGCGCCAGTCATATTTGATATTTTCCAAAATCGTTTCTGGCATATATACATATATAAATAATTGACAAGTATATCAATCCTTAATTCAAACAACGTGGTAAATAATAACAAAAACAACAACTTTTTATAAAAAAAATGCATTAATCACACGAAGCCTAAAAGTTACTAATTAGCGCAGAATAGTCACGTCCTTGTGAGGTTCAACTATCAATGTTCAAATATCAGATATTCCGCCAATAGCGAGCACTTTTGCAGCCCATTTTAATTGGTGATAAGGGATAACGTTTACAACTATATTACTACATACACGTGTATGTGGAGTAATGCATGCACAAGTTCATGCATCAAAGTTGTCTTATTTCTGTAACTACACGTGCATGTTTCACTCTAATTAATACTGCGGTATCAACAAGCACCAGATACGCGATGCTGGACACTTCTTAAGAATCCGCATGAAAATGGCGAAGAAAACGCACAATTACCGGTTTACGTGATCGTAAAATTGACCAATTTACCCTCAAGCTTCTTAAATCATGCTTACAATTATATAACAACCATACATTTCGTAACGCAATGACTAAGCAGTTATGTTGTTAGATATATGTTAATAATAATATACATCATGGTGTGCATACGTGTTGTGTAATAATTAACGTTCTAAGACATAATTATATACATCTATACTTTATTAACATTCTATGACACATACACATGTACTATGTGTTTGTGTAATGATTAACATGCTATGACATATATACATCTATATTCTATGGGTTGGTGTAAAAATAATATTCTATGGTATACATACATCTAGTCTAGTTGATATTCTATAACCCTATTAAACATAACATAGAGACTACAGAATAGACAAATAGACAATATTCCAGACTTCAGTTATACATTTGATCTTGTGGATTCTATGATTACTAATCTTTCAGGCCAGATATCCTATATATAGAAAAATTTGAATTTGAAATTAAGAATTTTACAAGAAAACTTGACAGTTTCATCTTAGTTACAGGTTATAGCACAGTAATCTGTAAATTATCCACTAATTAAATACAACTATTTGGATAGGTTAATATCTCATAGTAAACTAGACACCAGCTTTAAAGAAGATGTTGAAGTAAACGATGATCTGAAATGGTCTGACAATAGAAATTGTAATGTACTTAATATTAAATTCATATGTATTCTTCGAATAAGTTTTTGTGTGAAAACTGAGATCACGTGACACAGGAATCTGTGGTATTGATGTCTGAATGGCGGGGTTGTTGGTGATACTTATCTAGCCCTTAGCTCCTGGCATTGTCCGTATGCCAAGTATCCTGTTCTTTTGGGCAGAAGCCCAAGCACAAGACCAAGCTAATCCTCAGTGAAGTAGCTGCATTCACCGGACGCTTATCTGGATAGCCCAAGCAGTACCGAGAAATCAAACACTCGTTTGTTCTCGATTTGTGGTGCTGTGCTTAAACCTAGATTCGTGCTCTTGACCTTAGCATAAGTGAATTCTTTCGTGTTCATGTCCTCGACATAAGGGAATTATTTCGTGTTCCTGTCCTTAGCATCAGGGAATTCTAAGTCTTACACATAAATTATAACAAAGAAGCAAGTAATAATTAGTCCGAGTTTGCGCTTTCGTATCAACCAAATTGTCTTATACAAGCTACAAATACATACTTGTGTTCCTCTAGACATAAATCAATCCTATTCTTGCCTTCTATAGTTAACATATCACTCAAGAGGTTCTAGACATTTGAAGAAAGTGTTGCACAATAAAAAAGTGTGTGTAAAACAATAGATCCAGAACGCCTTTCTTTAAACAAGAGTTAACAAACAATCGAGACACTATTCAATAAATATTGATATACAAGCATGGTATCAACACAATATTCACTATGCATACGTCACACATTTTCCTTTCAATAGCATATACTTGCCTCGCCTGTGCACTGTGTCAATGCATACACAATATTCTCAGTTCATGTATGTGTCTATCTTTCATATCAACAAAAGATGGCGACCAATCATCGATCTGCTTTAAGAATCCCGATCTTTTTGATTCTCTAAATAAGCCCCAATTTCTCCCAGTAACTACAGACATTTTTCCAGCTGCTGTAAAAGCCCATGTAACTGGTAGTAGGTGGCCTCCTTCCTCAATTCTTTCAGGAGCTGTCTGTCTCTGGGCAGGCAGTCAAAACTCACACCGCCATCTCTAAGGTAGTTCAACACATACCTGGAAAAAAAATGTGTTGCTATTTTTTCGAGATACTATGCATTATGCTAAATGGAATGCATCCTGTGTCATGAAGTCCATACATAATTTCGTTTTATTACACTTTAAAGGCTAATAATGGGTTTTGAATTGAATCACATTGTGGTTTTACAGCGCACCAAAAAAGATTATATGGCGCCAATAGGAATGAACATTCCAGACTCATTAACCATTTACATCTAGATAAAATATGCAGAATGGGCCTAGAACCTTCTCAGCTACAGAACTGCAGAGTTGCTGCAAATTCTCTTGCAAACACTCCATGTTTCGCTGGAGCTACCTACGAGCATTCATTTCTGAAATAGCTGAATTAGTACCCGAAACAATACAGGGGTCACCATGACGACCTTTATGGAACATCACAAAAATGGCAAAACGAACATGAAATCGTGTGTGTGTGTGTGTTGGTTGTCGTGATGTGTGTGGGAGGGGGGCAAAACGAACATGAAATCGTGTGTGTGTGTGTGTTGGTTGTCGTGATGTGTGTGGGAGGGGCGGGGGGGGGGAGGGGTTGGGTTACTGGCTGGATAAACCGTGGCCATACTTGTGCCCGGGAACCACAATAATGTGTAATCCGTTAACATACCAACAGCATTGGGACAACTCTGGAATAACAACGGACAGCTCAGGGATTAATTTAGTTTGGTCAATTAAAAATTCAGGAGATGTTAAAAAAGAGTGAAAAGTTCATCTTGAAGTACGTGACTTTTTCACTCTATATGCAACCTTACCACACAACCTCGTCAAGACAAGCTTATTGCTCTCGTTGAAAAAACTTTTGCTAGAGAAAAAATTACGTTTTTTAGCCTGTAACATTATTCAAGCGTTTTTTTTACTATTAAACGGCAATATTGTCAATTACACTATGTAGACTTGCCAAGAAGTTTGTGAAACATTTATTTTCTTATTAGATACTATTGTTAATAGGTATGGAGCTATTGTTTACAACATGTTGGTATCCCTATGGGTACGAACTGTGCACCTCGAGTCGAAGATTTGTTTTTGTATTGCTAGGAGAGATTTTCATGTAATATCTTTCACCAGATACTCAAGCAGAAGTAATTAAAACCTTTAATGACATAGTGGACATTTAAACCCTTTCTTTTCTACTATTGTTAATACTATCTAGCCTGAAGAACTTCAACAAAGCTAATAATTCTGATACTGTCGCTTCTCTTTTCAATTTGCATTCCTCTATTAAAATGGAAAAAAAACTAGCAAAATATATGAGATGATTTCAATTTTAATAGTTAATTATTCCCACTTAGATGGGGGATGTTCCTCGAGCAACTTCTTATGCAGTTTCTGTTTCTCAACTTGTTCGTTTTTCTAGAGCTTGTAGTCGAGTTGACTTTAATATTACAAACCTTTGTATAACTAAACCGCTACTCCATCAGGACAAGCATTACCATAAACTTCGTAACCCGGATCAACTTTTAAAATATAAAAGTAATTTAAGAACTTCTCAGCGACAAGGACTATCACAACCTGACTTCTTTGGTAACGTAATTTACAAACCATGATCATGATCACTTTCACACGATCTTTATTAAACTTGTTAAAAAGTGGTTATGACGCTCTCATTTTGCAACGCTCTACATGTTTGAGGGTACCAACCCCACTCCCCCCCCCCCCCCGCTCTTTTTTGAGAAAAATACGGCGTAATCGTATGAAAAACTGCGATGTCGGCGTACGGCGTACCACAACCCGGCGTACGGAATACTGGCTAATATGGGTCGGAATCCGGCGTACGAATAGGGGGTCGGTACCCTCATGTTAAGTGGTTGACCCATTTATACCTCGCCACTATACTTTCGTACTTGGCGAAGTGTCAATGGGTCGCGTGCGATGACCGTTCAGATGATTGTGGAACATATGTCTACCTAAATCCTTGAAAAGGACAGTAGCATTTGAAGTTTATCTTGTCGTGCCCTTAATGGTTTATTCCCTTGTCGCTTTGGCTTCTGCCAAGTCAATGTGTACTTGCTTTTAGGCTTTCTATCTTTTGTTTTTATGCATATACACATGATGATCTTGTGTTACTTATGTTCATATACACATGATGATCTTGTGTTACTTATGTTCATATACACATGATGATCTTGTCTTACTTATGTTCATATACACATGATGATCTTGTGTTACTTATGTTCATATACACATGATGATCTTGTCTTACTTATGTTCATATACACATGATGATCTTGTCTTACTTATGTTCATATACACATGATGACCTTGTGTATACACATGATGACCGTCTGTTACTTATGTTCATATACACATGATGACCTTGTGTTACTTATGTTTATATACACATGATGACCTTGTGTTACTTATGTTCATATACACATGATGACCTTGTGTTACTTATGTTCATATACACATGATGACCTTGTGTATACACATGATGACCGTGTGTTACATGTTCATATACACATGATGACCTTGTCTTACTTATGTTCATATACACATGATGACCTTGTCTTACTCATGTTCATATACACATGATGACCTTGTGTTACTTATGTTCATATACACATGATGATCTTCTGTTACTTATGTTCATATACACATGATGACCTTGTCTTACTTATGTTCATATACACATGATGACCGTGTGTTACTTATGTTCATATACACACGATGACCTTGTGTTACTTATGTTCATATACACATGATGATCTTGTGTTACTTATGTTCATATACACACGATGACCTTGTGTTACTTATGTTCATATACACATGATGACCTTGTGTTACTTATGTTCATATACACATGATGATCTTGTGTTACTTATGTTCATATACACATGATGACCTTGTGTTACTTATGTTCATATACACGATGATCTTGTGTTACTTATGTTCATATACGCATGATGATCTTGTGTTACTTATGTTCATATACACATGATGATCTATTGTTACTTATGTTCATATACACCTTGTGTTACTTATGTTCATATACACATCATGATCTTGTGTTACTTATGTTCATATATACATGATCATGTTGTGGTATATTACCTGTCAGTGCTGCCTAGGTTTTAAGAGAATATAGCCTGGCGGGGATGTCTTCTTTTTACACTATCAAGTTTTACTGGGATGACAATAGATGAGGTTTGGTGCAACCTAGAACCTGGTTTAAACACCTAGCGGCATTTTTTTGCCACCTAGCGGCATTTTTTTGCCAGTGACCGTTCCAAGGTGGTAGCCCTACTGTCAACCCTTTTGTTTGTGATATCATATACCTTGCCTTTTATAATGATCCTTGTATGTGTTGTTCGGTGTGCTTGTTTTTGGCCGACTGTGTTCCGTGAATCGACGTTTCCTGTTCGACTTTGTACCTTTTTATTTTAGATTTGTGCTTTTTAATAAGGCTAGTACAAAAGAAGTCTGTAATGCACTAGTTAATTTAATACAGCGTTGTATTTTTGGCAACACTTAATTATAGCCTATGAAGTTCTTTCGCTGTACTCTTTTATTTCATACGGCAAGTAGCCTCATTAGTTCAGCTTCCGGCTCTTGTGGGTTCAAGCTCATGGGTGGCATGTTCAATGTGAATACGAAACAGTACCTTATCTCCTTCTGAGCTCGCTGTCCCAATATCACCATACAAGCCGTTAATCCTATTTTCATTGTCTTATTTCATAAATAACAGTAGGTTAATTACCTAAAGTGGGTTCCATCCCTGTCAATAAATACACAGCCATCTGCTTCCTTCTGAACTTCGTGACGTCCACTAAACATGGCCGCCAACATGGAGTCCGACTCACGGGTCAAGGTCAGGAGTGACGTCGTGAACACGAAACCGCCAACATCTAACTTGATTCGTCCCTGCAAATACAAAGCGCTCATATTCATCATGGGAATGGGGCAAAAGGTTGATATTTCGATACGATGTAATCAACTTTTTATGCAAATTGCATCATTTGAGGTTTTACACTCTAAACAGTATTTGTTTTTTAATTTACCCTCGAAATACAAGTACTGTTTCTTATTGCCCAAGAACACGCTCGTCTACATATTCAGTATAACAGAAGTCCGTGGAAGACAAGACGTTAATACAAGTGTGTCGATGTCGTTGGAAACAACCATTAAGCAAACCCAATACTTCAATTAAGCGGTTCACAGTTGGATGCCAATTCTATTCATTGTTCAACTTTTATTCCTAGAAATGCATCTAACCAGTTAAATAGAACTTGGGTAATACGACTTTCAAGACCTTGCATTCATTCCCAGTTACTTGTATACATGTATACAATTCAGAAAAAGTACGAGCCGCCTGATTGGTCCGATATCATAGATCAGTTCGATGCATTTATGTGCATTTTCTCCCTGAACAAAACTCCCCTTTTCCCCAAATATTAACTTGATAATTTAATGTGTATACATATGTATTTAGATCAATTCTATGCATTGACCGTCAGATCGATTCCGTATAACGAATCTGACCATGCATTTTATATTGACGAACAACAGAGTATAACGAATTCTCATACATGTACCTTTACCTTTACTTACGAGATCCGCGTACCAAAGGAAATAATCAACCATTAGTACCTGGGTAATATCAAGAAGGCAATAAGAAATGGTGAAAATATGGACGGGTTGCTGTCTATAACAATACATTCTCATTCTTTTAAGTTGCATTCCATTTTGTATTTTACTGAATTAAAAAATTAAATATCGCATACACATTGTTGGAAATCCAATATAAATTGGTATTGCAATGATAGATTTACTAAAAGGCATTGTTAAAACACAATTCGTATTCCGAGTAAGCAAATGACTGAACGTGGTGTTTTTTACCTATAATGTGTTTCAATAAAACAAAGTCTAAAGTATATATGTGTGCGTTTTTGAAAAATGTGGAATGGCATTGGATAAAATACTCGAAAAAAATTAGAAAATACATACTGGTTACAAAACGAGTTTAATTGATCTCCATTGTACAAATTATTTTTACTTTGGCGCCGATTTCACCACAAAAAAATGTTTTACTAAAATTCTTGAATACATTTCTAAAATGGCAAGGTTCGTTTTAAATTAATGCCAACTGATAGAAAATTGATAATTTGTGGTTTCAATTACAATATTTAAAAATTTTAACATCCATTTATGAACATGTTTAAAGCTACACATCTCTATTTTAACAAATCGACGAACACACCAAAAGTCGGTATCGATGCGTAAAATATCACATTTTTATTTAGCCTTCGTACAGCAACATCGATAAATATACGGCTTCAGAATATATGTGATAAAAAAAAGTACTTGCCCGGAACGGGATTTGAATCACAGTTTTGATGAAATGTACGTTACTTTTAACCATTAGATAACAAGTCGAGATATGGTTGTTTTAAAGCGGAATATTAGTTTCATATTGATAACATATAGAATTACACCAGGCAATGTTAATTTACACGTGCGACAATATGGACTATATATTTCATTGATTCATCTCGAGTTGCGTTCAAATAGGATGTTATTTTGCCTCTTAATAAATGGTAGGTAGTATACCATTTTATCAAGAAGCGTTATAGCTCAGTGGAATAGAGCACCAGACTTGAAATCAGAAGGTCATGTGTTCGAGTCCCAAATTAGACGTTTTTTCTTCTGTAAATCATAATGTTACCTGTGTACAGGTACGATGAAACTGGTCGATATCTATACAATAAATGAAGTCCTGCGTTATATTTGCTCGCTTAAATACCCGATTTCGACATGAGCTGGTAACATGAACTTACAAATAAAGACACCCCTTCAAAGAAGAAATCGGTGATATAGAGACTGTGTAGCTTTAAAGTGTTAAGTAGCTAAGTAAAATATGTTGGTGAAACCGGTGCTAGGCTGAAAACGTTATGTGACGTCACAGAGTTAAGAATTATCAAGGCGTCGCCTTCGACAAGTAACATTAACTTACTATTCTATACCTGTTGCAAGAGATTCACTTCTAAGGTACTTCTTGCTTGATCGTCTTCCTGGGTAGACACCAGTACTAAGCAATGCAGATAAAGTGTCTTGCTCAGGGACACAACGCATATGGTTATGGCGGGGATCTAACCCACGACGTTTGGATCATGGTCCAACTCTCTACCACTAGACCATATAAAACTAGTATCTTAAACTAGTATATAAGGGAAATGTGGATAATATACATAATAGAATACTATATCAGTGCATCGTACTTTCAAGTTTATAAAAGGCTCGTCACGAAAATGCATATTATAGCTGGGTAGAGCTTTCTGAGCCTCGCCTAATAAACTTGATAGTAAAAGGCACAACTATAGTATACTCCATAAAATAACGCCTAATTAATTAGAGAATACAGTTCACAGCCTTACGAACCAATTCGAAAATATTTGGTGAACCTCCGTCTTTCGATATTCTGAGAATTTAAGACATCTATTAAATATCTCGGATGGTTTCTTTGTTTGAAAGTTTGTGTTGAACATGTTGTTACAATACACTGAACAACATTGCTAAGTATCAGCTTTTGTATCTTAACTAACTTTCTTATTTTAAATATATTTTAGAAAAGATATATGATAAGTATTTTGTTTTGACCCATAGTTTGTAAAACATTTATTTTTTGCTTAAATTGTTACATCTTTTGAGAGTTACCCTGCCTATTGACCCCTTTATCGCAGATTCTGTCGATAAAAAACTGAAATATGGATAATCTTAAATTACCTCCCTTTACATTGAATATTGTTTGAAATTCAAGTAACTGTAATTCAGCGTTAACATTAAATATTTCGAAAATTTCTTTTGCAAACGCATTTGTAGTGGTAATGCTAGTAAAACATGATGTCAAAATAATTTTAACTGGCATATTTTAGAATTAGGAACAACGAAAGCTTCACTAACTCGAAGTACTATATACCCAGTTGTATAAGTGTTATAACTTATTTCTAAGAAAACACATCGACTTAAACGTTTTAAAATATGTTCATGCAATCAGAGCAGACGATTTACACTCATTATTTTGCAGTTTAACGGTATCTCTAATCAAGCACAAAATACACAAAACAATGAGAATATTATGGACATATTCTTAGGTTGATA
The DNA here is from genome assembly GCA_037043455.1 of Cyrtodaria siliqua. Taxonomy (NCBI): domain Eukaryota; kingdom Metazoa; phylum Mollusca; class Bivalvia; order Adapedonta; family Hiatellidae; genus Cyrtodaria; species Cyrtodaria siliqua. The sequence goes on from JAWPHD010011982.1 coordinate 78,057, forward strand.
CTTAGCAATTTGGTTTGGTATATATGTACACAGTTGTCCGCAAGAAATAAATGCTTTTCTGTAGAAAGGATATTTATAATGGAATGCAACTTCAACTCTTTAACAGTTATTTAATAAATGTATTTCTCAACTATCAATGCACATTTCGTGGAGAAAAGCTCAAAGCGTGCATGCATGATCAGTCTGATATAACGCATTCAATCATGTTGTTTTTTTTCACACCGAGGGTTGTATAGGGGCTATATATGGCTTTGCGGATACATATTATTTGCCATTTAATCTTTAAGGATATGAATACGTATCTGTTTTTGTTTTATAAAAAATAATTGTGCATTTTTTTCTTATTTCCCTCTTTCATTACTAGTCTCGATCGACTGCTTGAGCACGACACGTGGAACAGAGTGCATTATTATATTTAAAATACAAAGATTCTTTGGAGGAGATAACATGCATCAACATATAAAATGTGACCAAAAAAATCAATCTTAAATCTTGTTTGGCCATGCCCTCAACAGTACGGAACTACTGTTTATAGGAACATTGTTTGCATCATATAGGGTAGGAACTCTGTACCTCTTGCCCCAGATTTGTTCCCGTATTGTTATCGAAGAGATTTCATGTTATGTCTTTCATATGGATGATATGTAAACCATTCACAGCCCTTGCTTTATCATTATGCTTAATACCATCCTAAAGTATTTAAACTCGACAAAGATAATAGTTTTGATACTGTCGCAGTAAAATTTATGCCTAGATGATTTCAATTTCTCCACTTAGAGGGTTTTCCCCCCGAGAAACTTCTTATGGGTATACGTTTCTTAACGTATTATATTTTCTACAGCTTCTAGGCGAGTTTCTGACTAAAAGGTTACTCCGTCAGCGCTATCGTTACCATAAACATTCAACCTTGGACACATTTATCGTCACCCTGATCTTTTAAAATACATAAGTAATAAAGCTATTCTGCGACAAGAACTATGACACATAACCCGACTTCTATGATGACGTGATTCACAAACTTCATAAGATCCTGGGTCACGATCACTTCATACAATCCTTATTAAACGTGTTAGTTTATCAAACGACGGTTGACGTACCCTATCATTTTGCAACACACTGCATGTTTTGTGGTTGGGCTATTTACAGTTCGCCATTATAATTTCCTCTTTGATTGCGAGACGATTCGACATATTGTAACATTTAATTTGTCTTCAATCTTGTCCTTTCGT